>ML682010.1:3071246-3104203 GCA_007922195.1 Podocnemis expansa
AGAGGAGGGATCTCTCCCACAGAAGTTCATGCCACAAATAAATGTTAGGCTGTAAAAGTGCCCTGGAATTCCCTCTTTGTGTTGCTGAACAACTAGACTAGCAGGGCAACCCCTTTGGGACTTCCCTTCCAAGGCTTCGTTTAAAGCAGGGATCCCAAATGTGTGGCCCATGGGCTGCATGCGGCCCCTAAAGGTATTTCCTGCGTCCTGCAACAACACTATTGTCACCAATATTTGCAGTGTCATATGAGAAGGTTACAGTGGTGCTGCCCTCAGGCTAGCATACTAGTCTTCATGCTGCCCTCGTGGTGATTTTGAGTTTGAGACCCCTGGTTTAAAGGAACCTTGTAAAACCTTAGTAGTTCAGCCCCACACTCTGTCCACCCTAGGTGATGTTGATGGTGGTAATTAAATACATAAATTTGTTAGTCTTCAAGTGCCACAGGACTCCTTGTTCGCTTTGCTCAATTAGAGTACGACAGCCACCCCTTTGGCACTTAGTGATATTTGTCTTGCTCATCAAACTTGACTTAGCCCTAGTCTACGCTTAGGGCTTTTTCGGCGGCAGTCAACCACCGTTTATGCAAGGAACGTAAAATTCCTTGAGTAAGCAGTGGTGACTTTCTTAGTCACCGTTATACGTTAGGGGAAAGCTGACCACAAATTGCTTGTGGTCGGCTTTCTCCTATGCCCCTTGACCTCCAGGCCTTCTGGGGTCAGCTTCTGAGGGTGGCACGGTGAGTTCACACTCGCCATGATCTGCTCCAGCAAGCCCAAACTGATGGGGCAAATTTGCCGCTGTTGGTATAGACATACCCTTAGCCCCTGAATACAGGCAAGTAGAATTTTCTCAGTTCTGCAAAGATTTGGTCCCTCTAAGGCTGAAGAATTTGTTTTCTGGGCTATGAGAGCCTTACAATCTTGCTCATATTTGAAAATCTCCCTAAAACTGCCTGGTTGGCTGTCGACCTGCAGCCGCCATAGCTGGTGTATTTGGCAGCTAATTGTAAGTGGTATTTCCTGTAGGGAAATGAGTCAGTTTTGTGAGCCTTTGGCAGTGACATACTGTACTGAAATGTTTTGGATTGCTCCACAGCCTCCCTCTGCTGTTATCACGGCCTTTCCTTCAGTGGCTTGCAAAAACAGAATGGCTGCTTCCGCAACTCCCTTCCCCAAAATAAATGTGGGAACTGTTTGATAAGGGAAACATTTAGAAAGAAGGCTTAATCAGAGAGGCAAAATAATCCTCCACTTAGTAATGGCTAGGCAGATGAAAAGTTAAACCCTTCTAGCAAAACGTGCTTGCTTATTATTAGGTTAAAAAAAAAAAAGGAGTCGTGTGGCACTTTAAGACTAACAGATTTATTTTTCGCATGAACTTTCGTGGGAGAAAATCCCAGTTCCTCAGATGTTGTCAACCTCTGTCGCCAATGCTTGTCTGTTACCTGTTGCATCTTGTCTTAAACGAATGTTACAAAGTGTCTGGGGTAGGGATGGTCTCCTTGTTAACTTTTTGCACAGCGCGTGGCACAATGGGTCCTAGACACTGATTAGGCTCCCTTAGCTACTTTCAGTAATAGTAAAAGTAGTAGTAATAATAGATAAAAGGCTGGCCCAACTCCCCCTTGCTGTGTAGAAGAGTGATGAATTATTCAATGAGGTTTGGTCTGAAGACTGTGTATAAATGTTCTTCCTCTTGCAATAGAATTGTTTCTTATATTGCAATTGGAATAGTTTGTGACACCTCAGGATACTGAAGTGTTAGCAGTCTCCCAGTGTTTCTAAACAGCATCCAAAGGCAACCTGAACACCACACAGGGCATGGAGAGAAAAACAGGCTCTTGGGTTCAGGAGCTTTTCAATTTTAGGTTTGGGCTCTGTGATGAGGTTTTTGTATCTTTTGTGGTATTTAATAGTTTTGGACTCAGTTTTGTTTGTAATGAGAGAGAGCACCTCTTCAGTTCAGTTGGCTTGGATAGCTATGTTACGTTGGTGATATTTTCTTTCAGAAAATAGTTTTATAGTACTAAAACTGTAAATTGTTAATAAATAAAACAGTACTTTTAAGAAACGAGTGAAGAAAATAGTACTGATAAAAATGATATCTAAATGCAACAGAGGTACTAGTTTTTTTTCAAACTTCAGTGACTCAAGAAATTATAGTATTTAAATAACTCAATATGATTGGCTTAAATACTGGGCGTTCATGTTTCTGTACATACCGATAAAGGAAAACAAAACATTCCACAGCTTCATGCAACAGAAAGAAAACCAAGGTTGTTCAAACAAAACTATCTTCTCCTTTGGCTGTTAGCTCCTCCCAGCTGGTTCCTCATTCCTGTTATTTCTTACTTGTCAAATGATAATGTCTAAATATATGGGAACTCCCTGAGGAAATTCCCTTTATAATTTCAAGTGGTAAATTGCACTTCTTTCGATTGGCAGCAGAAATACTCATTACATTGCATACATAAAATGAATGACCTTAGGAAAGACACTAATGAATAACACATAATTATGACTCATGTGTGCCCTGGTTTATTGGATAAAACCCCAAAACAAATGACATTCCAATAAAATATGCAATATGGATGGAAGAGTAAGCTATGCCAGATACAGCAAGAAATGCTTAAGTTTTTTAGTAATTAGCAGTTACACTTGTTTTCAGAAAATATCTGCCTTTATTTACAGTAAAATATCTTAAATGGCATAATTATTTCCTACTTCCTTATGAGCTATAGAACCAGTTTTAGCAGTAGTTTACCAAACTGATTACCACCAAGGCTGGATTAACTTTCCTATGGGCCTGGGCTTAGATTTTGTGGGACCCCCACCATTCCAGCCCTGCACAAGGGGGTGTAGTGTTTGGAGTGGGGGCTACAAATGCAGGCTTGGCTCCACTGCTCCCCCCACTTGCCTTTCCTGCTCCACCCTGGGCAGAGTTTGGGAGTGCATGGGGGGGGCAATGTCCTTCAGACTTTGTAACCCCCACCCTCCGTGCTGCCTGGCATCGTCCCTCTGCCAGATGTCCCTGGCTTCAGTGGTGAACCGAGGGAAGGCAAGAGGGGGCCGTGTCCCTAGGTGTTGACTGGTGGTGTGCTGGCAGGGCTTTCCTTGGATGAGTTGCTCCCCTCTGACATCTCCTACTTAGCCAACAGCTCCTTTGTTGAGTCCAGTGTAGGGGCAGGAGTCAGAAGGGCTGGACTGGCGTAGCTGCTGGGGATGCCATTGGAGGGGGGAGAGTGGGAGTAAGATGCATGGGCGGCACAGTGTACGATGCCTAGGGGGCACAGGAGTAGGGGTGGCCATTCCTCGGCCTCCTGAGCCCCCCACCTGTCATGGAGGGCCAGCCTGCCTGATCCAACACTCCAAACTTACCTGCCACTCCAGCTCTGCAGCCTGATTCTGACTTGGATGGGGCGGCTTCACCCCGTGGTGTGAGCAGGTGGGCATCAGGCTGGCTGTTCATGACAGACTGGGGTAGGGTGCACTGGAGGGGTCAGTGCCCTCCATACATTGTGAAGGGTTGACCCAGTGCCCTCTGCAGGTAAGATTCTGTTGCTGGTTCATTGCCAGGCTTCCCTCTCCTCCCATGGGTCTTGCAGGGGCCCCTTTCATGCAAGGTCCTGGGCTGCAGCCTTTAAACCTTAGCCCCTGCATTAGATCAGTCCTGATTAATTCTCTATTACTGGTAATGTGTGCTTGCCTGTTCTTACATTCCAACTGCATTTTCCAGTTTCTTTTTTTGATGTATATAGCAAGCACAGAACACTAATCCATTTACCATTTGCTCACTAGTGCGACTGGGCAGTCAATGGAGGCAATGTGGTCTTCTAGATGTATCAATAGATGAGGACATGAGCAATGTGGATCTTATTCTTACTTGGCCAAAAACTCAGCTTGTGACCTGTGCGAGTCACTTAACTTCTTGGTGCTTCAGTTTCCTCATCAGTAAGTTGGGGTTAATAACAAAATTATGCTCATACTTGAAAGAAAACCTCAAGAGATTAAAAAAAGATTCAGGTCGCCGCCATAAAATTATAAATCATGATTTCCCCCTCAAATAAATTTAAAAAAAATTGTGTTTTTTTTTTCTGGTCTGTCTTTTGATTGTAGAACTCACCCTACCTATCATACATGTGTGATAATTGGTATCCTAATGTATTGGGTAGGACAATTTTTGGCTCTTGCTGCAGCAGTTAATCCTAGCCCACATCTGTCTGTCCCCTGTCCAGCAATTAATCCTTTCCCTCCTTCATCCAGTTCTGGCATCAGTTCTGCCCATTTGTAGCCTCAGCCTATATAAGTTATTCCTCTCCCTGCCTGAGCAATATCAGAAGACATGGAAATGGCAGAGGAACTCAATGATTTCTTCATTTTGGTCTTCACCAAGAAGATTGGTGGTGACTGGATGTGTGACGTAGGGAAGGGCAATAAAAAACAGGATAGGATCAGAAGCTAAAATAGGGAAAGAACAAGTTAAAAAAAAAATCTAGACAAGTTAGTTGTCTTCAAGTCACCAGAGTCTGAGGATATTCACCCTAGAATACTAAAGG
This sequence comes from Podocnemis expansa, assembly GCA_007922195.1. Lineage (NCBI taxonomy): Eukaryota > Metazoa > Chordata > Testudines > Podocnemididae > Podocnemis > Podocnemis expansa. The sequence continues at coordinate 3,075,803 of ML682010.1, forward strand.
AGCTGACTCCGGAGATATCTGAGCCGTTGGCTACTATCTTTGAAAAATTATGGAAGACTGGAGGGCCCTAGAGGACTGGAAAAGAGCAAATATAGTGCCCTTCTATAAAAAGGGAAATAAGGACAACCCAGGGAATTATAGACCAGTCAGCTTAACGTCAGGTCAAGCAAGTCAGTCAGACATCAAGACTTCAAAGAGAAACAGCAGAATTGGAACTGATGCGGAGATCCAGTTGTGTGAAAGCAGGATTATATCATGACTATGGATTCTTTTCCCATTGGAGCAGGTGGTTTGATGTCTCCTTCCTCTATGTGCTGTTTCCTGGTGTATGAATCCTAACAACTGCTTTGATTTGCTGTTGCAATATGACCTGTTCCCTGCATTTATTTTCCTCCCATTCTGTAAGTCTCCTCCATCTTCAAAGCATCTGACGAAATGGGATTTTCTCTCACGGAATCTCGCGCAACAAATAAATTTGTTAGTCTTTAAGTGTTATGGGGTCCTTGCTTGCTTTATCTAAACAAATCTTTGTTGTCAACATGTCCTTTACAGTGCTTTCAGCCAAACTCTTGTTGAAGTCCCATTTTCATGAATGTAATTGTATTTTCTGTTTACTCCCTAGATGTAGGATAAAAAAAGTGTCCTTCGCCTTCCTTTTATATCCCAGAGTTCGTTGTCTTTGCACCTCAGAGACAGGACAATGCTTTGTTTTAGTCTCAGGCATCTTGCCACATTGACTTCTCATCCTCATGTTGACTTGGAATGCAGATAAGTAGAGCCCTGCAAATCCGTGGGTATCCGCTGCAGATCTGCTGGTATCCGCATCCGCGGGTGTGGGTGCAGATAACTGCAGACCCATTGCTGTGGATCAACTCACGGATGCAGCTTCTATTGTTACCTTATCACACTGTGATCCATTGCTGAAACTGCTGCACTGATCTGTGTTGGCAGCATGCAGGGGAACCAGGAAGCGCTCTGGCCAATCCTAGATTGTGATCTGCCAGCCAATCAGAGTCTCAGGGTGGGCTTGGAGACTCACTGCTGGTCTTTGATTGGCTTATTCCCCTGCCCACTTCTTCCTTTGTTTGCTTCCAGTTGGCAAGCCATTGCTGTCAATCAGAGATTTCATAGGTGGGCAAAGAAATCTGATTGCTAGCACAAACAAGAAAAGAAAAGGTGGGTGGGGCCCCTATTGGGAATGAACCAATCAAAGGCTGAATAGTTGTATGTGAGCCCAAGCTCGGTTGCAGTTGCGGTTACAGATGCAGCTAAATCCTGGCATGCGGATTTCGGATTGGATAAATGTTATCACTGAGTGGATGCGGATCGGATGTGGTTCCACATTTTTGTATCTGCGCAGGGCTCTACAGAGCTGTGTTAGCCTATTTCAGCAAAACAAGGAGTCGTGGCACTTTAAAAACTAACACATTTATTTATTACATGAACCTTTGTGGATGTAATCGCACTTCATCAAACGTGTAGTATAGTTTCCATTTCATACATCTGATGAAGTGGGATTATACTCACGAAAGCTCATGTGACGGATAAATTTTAGTCTTTAAAAGTGCTGCAGGACTTTTTGTTTTGTTTTAGAACACAAATATAGCTCACACTGTGTTTTGACTTATAATAATTTATATAAGAGACAGTGATAGGTGAATAGATATGATTTGTCTGGCAGAAAACAAGGTGGACTGATTTATCTGTGGTTCCCAACTTTTTTGGCTTGAAGGCTATCAATATCAGTTTTTCAATCCCGAAGAGCCACCAGTGTCTGCCAGCAGCCTCCCCTGGTCCCACCCCGACAGCTGGATGGAAGGTGTTCAGAAAGAAGGTTGCCTTCTTGCTAATCTTGCATCTCCTTGGCTGCGGCAGGAAAAATGCACACATCCTGTGACACTTATAAAAACTAAAATGTGATAAATAAATTCATTAGTCTTGAGAACTGCCACAGGACTCCTTGTTTGTTTTGTTGAACTAGGCAAAAATGGCTACCTCTTTGGAACTTGTTACAGGCATCCTGTAGCCCTTAGCGCTCCACCTGGCTCCCTAGTCAATGACTCCCTTCTGCACACCAGAGGATGGAAGAGCAGTGCTCCCTTCCCTCAGGCTCCAGCAGAGGCCCCAGGTGGAGTGCTTTGCCTTACTCCCTGCTATAGCCAGAGGAGAAGAACACGGATCTCCTGTCTTCTGGGCTGTGGAAAGTAGCCTGCACCACTTTTAAGCCTTGCAGAAACATGCTCTTCCTGGACCTGTAGGCAGTGGCTTTCTTCTGCAGCCAGCTGAAGGGGACCTGCAGTCCACTTTGAAAGCCCTGCCGGCCATTTTTGGCCCTCAGCTTGGGAGCTGACATAGAAAAAAATGGGGCAGAAAAATGGTGGGATAGAAGTGGTAGGGGATAGAGCCCAGCAGGACAACACTCTGCCACCCTTATTTTTGCACTACTGCTAAGAAGGATGCTGCCTTCAAAGATGGGTGGCCAGAGCAGTGTTTCTGAACCAGTGGGCCAAGGCGCACAGGTGTGCTGTCGTCCTGAGCAGGTGTGCCATGGAAGTGTTTTGAAAAACTACTCAAGAGTTCTGGATTGGCTCATGAATAGTCATAAGTGCATTTGGAGACTATATGGCTGTGTGCCTCAAAATAATTAAAGGTATCTAGGTGTGCCATGACAGAGAAAAGGTTGGAAACCACTGGGCTAGAGGATGGTGGCTGCTGACTGGGCACCAAGTTCTGAAGGCAGCACGATTGGTAGTGGCACTGCAGCAGTAAGGAGGTACAGTAATGGGATTGCCACAGAAACTGGAGAAATTGATTATTTTAGAATTGACTGAAGTCAACATTTGGAAATCTTTATTCCTTTAATTGAAACAAACCTGAAAATTTGATGTGCTTTTCAATTTTTGTTTGATTGATTTTGTGTTCTGTTTCAATTTGAGATTTGTGTTTATTTTGTGAATAATAAATTAACAGTTAATGAAATGATGGATGAATGAGTGAACCTAGAATACTGTATGTATGTAACACAGTTGTTCTTCATAATATTGAATTTTGCTACCACCTTTTATCCAGGGGGTCATCATTAACTTACTCCAGCAATTTATCGTTTTTGTTGTGTTAATTATAGCCAAAAAAGGCTTGGATCCCAGCAGGTTATTTTAGTGAGAATGTACAGTACACTATTTATGTAAAAATAAGTGAAAACAATGTTGGGTCTAGTGACGTTGTCAGGTCCAATAGCTGTTGCTGACCCAAAGTAGTGAATCTTTTGCCAGCTGGCACTTTTATGTCGTATGCCTTCTGCCTGGCAATCATATTAGATACTAATACCAGCATGCCTTCTGTGTGGCTGGGACCTCCATAGTAATGTGGCTTTCTACACATTCACTCCCTGTGTTAGAAGGGGGAGATATCAGAGGTTTCAGACCTGTCTGGCTTGTCAGTGCCTACAGCTTGATATTCCAGTGGGCCCTCTAGATGTTCTGGACCCATACACTGTGCTGTGGTCCTCTGATTCGGATTTTGCTGTTTGAGCCTCAGTGCTCGGTTCTGTCACTGGCTTGAAATGAGGATCTCCTTTGTCCTATGTTGTGAATGAATTGCTCATCTTGCTACTGCCACAGATACCTGTTCTGACATCACGAGCTCCCGCAGCATGTATGACATCACCAGCACAGATTCCTAATCTAATGCTGGTGCAACCAGTGTCAGACCTCTCAGATCTGCCTATATCTGAAGACTGGAATTAGACTCTAAGGAGCGTACAGATTGATGTTTCGTCTACTTCCTCTCCTGATGGGCAGAGACAGTTTGTTTAACTACTGAAGAATGACAAATACTTTCAAGCTGAAAACAGAAGTTATGGCATGGAAGACCCAGAGAATGATCATACTAGGTCAGACCAATGGTCCACTTAGATCAGCATTCCCTTTACCGACAATGCCTGGTAAAAGATGCTTCAGAGGGAATGAAGAGAACAGAGAAATTGAGTGATCCATCCTCTATTTTCCAGTCCCAGCTTTCAGTGGCAGAAGCGTCCTCTGGGGTGCTCTTTAAGCCACTATTTAGTCCTGCCTGCAAAGAAACATAGACCAGGATTACAGTCCATTGGCCTCTGCTGGAAGAGTGGGAACCAAGACGTTCACTCAACATGCTGCAGTTTGTAGTCCATAACTTGTAGTTGGCTGCTGCTGTTGAAGCGCATGGAACCTTGGGTGGCAATTGTAAAAGGAATCATGAGATTTTTCTATAGGTTTGTTACTGATGTGTATTGTGAGTTTGAGGAACGCCCACAGAGTAGTCCCTCTGAGGTAGCAGAGGACAGTAAATGAAGACCTTGAATGTTAAACTGCATATAAATGGGAGATGTAGGCAAGAATTTGTGATTCATATGAAGGACTGATTGCAGGGCAATGGGACTGCCTACTCCTGTGACACAGCAAGGATTTTTCCAGCATGAGGTGTTGAGGTATAAAAAGGGAAACACAACTTGCTCCTTTCCCATCTTGACACCTGGAATAAGGTCAATTGGAAGACAGGTAGCACCACTGAACTGGGGGGAAGAGAGTGCTCCTAATTGGAAGGCTTTCTAGTTGGTGTGAACTGCCTGCAGCATCTAGTGGGGTGAGAAAGTTACTTCTTCAAATTTTACTCTGGCTTGGTGAGTTTAGAAGTTAGATTACAGTTTTATTGTTTTATTTCTTTTTGTAACCAATTCTAACCTGTTATTCCTGTATCACTTTATCCCTTAAAATTTTTTTTTTTGTTAATACTCTTGTTCTATTTTATCTAAACCAATGTGTTGGACTGAAACATTGGGGAATCTCTGTTCAGATTAACAAAATTAGTTGCATATTCATTATCCTTGGATGCAACGATGAACTGATTAATGAGCTTAAGTTGCACAGGGAATGAACAGGGCAGTATGTGACAAACACTTCTGGGGTGCTGGGCTGGGAGTGAGGGGATGTTGCCTTGTTTTACTAGTTCATGAATGTCTGGGAGAGCATTCATGTAACTATGTTGGGTGTGCCTTTACATACTAATGATTGTGTGAGCAGGGCCTGGGGAGACTGGTTTTCTCTGGCAGATTAGCGTAAGAAACATCCTGGTCTGGAGAACTAAGGGGACACTGCTGTTCAAAGGTGCCTTGCGTATGTCACAACTATCATTTCTGATGGGAAAGTATTCTGAGTCATTCTCCAGTTGCTTTTTTTTTGTAGATCCCAAGGCCAGAAAGGACCACTATGATCTTCTAGTCTGACCTTCTGTATGATACAGAGGGGCCTTAGAACTCGGAGGCTGGACCTGATTCTACCAAAATAACAATGAAGCCCTTAGAAATAATTTTATGGGACATGTTCAATAACTCTTCTGTTAAAATGGAAAGGAAAGATTTTTCACTTGTTGACTAGTGTTGGTGAGCAATGAGACTATGAAAATGGGTCTAGTCTGAAAACTTGAGAATGGGGAAAAGAGCACTACCATAGTCAGTTGATTGTTAATGTTTAATGAAATCTGAGATTCTGCAGAATAAGATGAAAGCTCTCACTTGCTACTTCTTAACTGATGTTATAGTACGAAAATACTGTAATCTTTAGAGATGGAAATTAGTATGCGGTGTTCCTTGTTACTCGGTGATTTGCAATTTAAAAAAAAGGGCAAATATGAGCAGGGTAAAGTAAATGTTACCTTTGTCTAATTTAGATAATTTATTAAGATCAGTTCATGTATAATGTATAAATTTACCCTTCAACCATATAAAATCACTGAAGCCTATGTTTTTATTTGATATTTAGCTACAGCAACTGACTGGATCAGGGAATACTGGTCTGATTTAATCTTGTGTGATGTCCCCAAGTTTTGGGGTAAATGTAGTACGATTACAGTAAGTGAACAATTTTGAGAAGTAAGCAGTTTGTCTCATTGGTTTGACTAAGGTTACTTTACAATGATGTTCATAATTTCATTCACTAAGAACTATTTTATTTATGCTATAACTAACTACTGCTAGTTCTTTATGCTTTAATTATGATTTTTCTATATAGAACATGAAAATTTTATTTAGATGCCCTTGACCCATCTCTCACTTTCTTCAGCCGGCACCTCATACGTCCAAAATGGGTAGATGTTTTTGGTCATGGGCTCTCCCTCCTTCCTCCAGGCAACCTTCCTCCTGACCTTGCATCTAACTCAAGCAATTTAGTATGGCTGTCTTCTCCCTTTCAGGATTTCCATCACAAAGCCATAAATATGATACTACTTCTCAACCTGCAGAGCAAACTAGCCTTTTCTTTTGTGGATTGTCTATATTTAGCAAGTATTAATTCTATTCTTAAGTTGATGAAGCAGAATTTTTTTTTCTTTTTAAATGCTCTGAATCAGAAGATGTGGGTCACTTTTTCCCTAATGAAAGCATAGAGGATTTCATTGAATCAGTCCATTTGTCTCTCAGCGTGTCTGAGCCAGCAACTTAACCTCTATCTCCTGCTCAGGATCCCCCCACAAGATAAGCATTAGGAAAGACAGAACTTCTAAGAAATCTGTAGATTTTATTTCTGCATGTTTCCTCATATGTTGCAAGCCTGACAAGGATGGAGAAGTCTGTCAATAAAGTCTCTCTCTGTAAAATTATGCCTGATTAAGGCCTTCAAGTTGTTCTGTGGCTGGAAGTTTGACTCATCTTTCTTGTTCTTGGTTGGGATCAGCCAAAAAGGTGAGAGATTTTGGTCCCATTTGATAGGATGGGTCCTCCAAAGGACTGAAAGATTCAAAAGTCCCCATAAAGATGCTTGGAATTTTCCTCCATTAGTCTTGTTTTTCCATAGACAGGGCCATTTAAGCAGATATCATGTGCTATCTTGCACTCCCTCTTGTGTGCCAAGAATAAGCTGTTCTCTGGAGATCTAAAGAGGGAGGCCAAAAAGAAATTTGATTCTATCAATATGATGTTAACTTTCCCTTACAATTGCTCTTTTAGTGACCTTATCACCAGGCCTAGTCAGTACAATGCCCTGTCTCAAAAAGAAACCCTCAAACATGTGGCTTTGACTTCTGGACAGAAAACAGAGTAGGACAAAATTATCAGTTGCGGAGGTAACTCATGAGTTATTTACTTGGATCAATGTTATTTAAATGTAAGCTCTTTGGCAGAGGGATTGTCATTTTCTGTATCTTGACAAGTGTTTAGCACGATAAGGCCTGGGTCTGGTTGCTCTGTAGGCACTACTGCAGTATAAACAATGTTAATAGTTTGGAATAATGGGTGAAGTGAAGTGGCAGAATCTTCAGATGGCTTTGGTTGGTTTCTTTGAAGTTCGTCACAGTCTTTTCTAATTGTCACCAATTTAATTTTATGCTTTAAAAATGAGTAGCATGAGAAACTCTGTGTTGACAAAGGCAGGATAATTCAGTAGGGTAGCTTTAGCCACTTATTCTTTACTGGTTTCTGAATTAACTAATCACACAGGAAAGAGATCTGAGCACTTCTGTGAAAATCTCTGTGCGCTATGTACTTAAAAAGCAAACAAATATGTATACTCTTATTTATATATAGATAGTGTAAAGGCAAACTAGCCCTATTATATTAATACAGAAAATATTATAGAACTGTTGTCTAAATTAATGGCATGGTCTTACCTGGCATACAAGCCATATCCTCAGTTTGTGAAAATTTGAATGGTTACATTGATTGACTGCAATGGAGCTATGCCATTTTAAACCAGCTGATTATCAGGCCCATGTGTTCAGTTCTGATTGCAACTGCCAGATGGTTAAAAATAAATGGTGTTATTTATGTTTTGCTTTCCTCAAATAAACCTATTTAAAACTAAAGTAATGGATTATAGTAAATGTAATCATTAGCATAACCTGAAATTTTTTAAAAAAAATAAACAGCATATGTTTGCTGCAGAAGCTTTTTAAAGAAAGTGTAACCATTGAACTTTTGGAAGTCACTGGCTAACTCTCTGAACCCAGAGTTTGCTGAATAACTAAATCTGTTTTTGACAGCCGTAGCCTTTGTCCAGAGGCTCTGCTGTGCAGAGAGAATATATTCTGCATTTCAGTATATTTAACTTGTTCTCTTCAATGACTAGTTCATTTAAAGTTAAGTAACCAATTGGAAGTTGAAAAAATAGGAAAAGCATCTTTTCTGTTTCAATATATAAATAAAAATGAGGTGTGAGAATAGATCCTGTCAAACTAACTTGTAAACTCATAAAAAAAATCAGGTTTGATTGATAAAGATTAATAGCACTGATGTAACAGATTTAGATTTCTCAGCCACATGAATTGGTCCTGCATGACATTTTGATAAAGAAACTAGAGCAATATAAAATTAACATGGCACACAGTAAATGGATTTTAAAATTACATGACTGATATGTTTCAAAATTGAATTATAAGAAGGAAATATTTGAGCTGGGAATCCTCAGTTGTGTGTATGTCTAGGCCTTATGCTGTTTACTTCAGCCATAATACAGTACTGAAAGACTTATGTAATTATTTAACTTGAAAGAAGAAATAGACCAATGTTAAAACTGACTGAGCAGTTCTTCTTAACACAGGCTATTTCTATACTGCCCCATCATTGGGACCATTGGGATGTAAAAAAGTAGTGGACACGAGAGTGCTGCATTGTATATCTTTCGTTGTAAACACTGTGGGTGCTAATTTAAAAGGTTCCTAGTTTGAGTGAATTATTGTTTAACAATGGTGAACTGGATAGTTATACAATTAATTAGATATGTAGGTGTGATACCAAGTAGTATAAAATAATGAGAGCTTGAACTCAGAACACTTACTATAGGGATACTGTGCCAAAAGCCTCTTTCAGCCTTGGAAGATTAAGGTTGAGCCTAGAAGCTTGGTTTAGGTAAAAGTCTGCCCAACTTGAAAGACTTGTGAATCTTGGGGGTTTAACTTTTTAGCTGGGAACTGACATAATTATTAAGTTATCATGGTAATTTGAGAGTTCAGTGTTCTACAGGAGTATATTTTTAATGATCCCCTGAGTGTTATGCCTCTTTCCCCTTTATGGTGGTTGAATCTACAGCTCACGGTTCACATGCATCACAATTGTGTGACAAATTAAAAAGTGTGAAGTTTTAGGACTGCCAGAATACTAGCGTTGAGTGTTTGGGAGTAATTCTGATATGCATAAGAGGTGGAGAAAAGCCATCTGTATCTCTTTATGCTCCTTAAATAAACTGTTTTAATAATGTATGCATTGTTGAAACTTTCACTCAGAAAGAAATTGTTTGATTTGAGATGATAATTTTTTCTGTCTTTGAGCACCAGTGTCATTTTTCTCTTTCTTTAACAGAAACCTTTTGGACAGAGACACATTTTCAAAATCTGATCCAAGTAAGTAGGAATTCTTTTATTTATTTGTTGAACTGGATAAATGTAAATGTAAAGATAACAAGTAAACGTCAAAGGTCATTCAGCCTCTAAATCAAGTCAGTTCTTATCTAATTAGTGAAGATTTAACATAATGCCAGTTGTGGTGATGTTTTTTGATATAGACAGTTGTATGGTAGGAAATGGACTGAGACTACTGAACTTGTTTCACATAGGCTTCTGAATAGGCATTAAGTGTTAACTTTTAGTCACTATTGATGTGAGCCATATTTTCAACCAGTGACATTGTTACTGGCTTTAGACTGGTTACATTATTTCACTGCAAACAGTGAAATTTAAAGGTGCCATATCTCATTACTAGTTTCCTGAGCGACAATGTCTAGTTCCTTTGAAGATTTAAGGTTAAAAATATTTTCTAGAAAGTACCAAGGTCAGAACTTACTGCTTTTATTTTTTCTTTTTTTAAAGTGTTGTTTTTTAGAATGTTTTCGAGACTGCTGTGCAAGCTATATAGAATATTTCTTTTTTTTTTTTTTAAAAAGAACCTCTTCCTCCTAATGCTCTTAATGAGTAGAATGAGTCTTAAAAGATGAGAAATAAAATCCAATGCTATTTAAATGTGTTGATCAATCAATATGCCCTGGGTCCCTAGGTAATGTGTTGTCATCTTCACTGATAGTCCTCAAAGAACAGACTCCTTGATCTAGGAGTTCTCTATTGTAAGAGTGCAGCTGTGCAGAAAACCATGTTCCTGAACAATGTCTTAGGGTGATCTTCCTTGGGGTGAAATTCTTGGCTACTTCTTCAGCATGGACACCTCATATTCAGAGATTTGTAGATTATACAGTCAGATGGGATCCTCGTGATCATCTCGTCTGGTCTCTTACACATTGGAAGGCATGCTGTATTACCTCATCCATACACACTTGTAATAGACCCATTACCTCTGGCTCAGTTACTGAAGACTTGAAATCATAGAGAAGTCAACATTTACGCTACTACACTGCAAGGGACTCATACCTCATGCTGCAGAAGAAGAGAAAACTCCCCCAGGGCTCTGCCTTGTGGGAAAATTCCTCTTTGACCCCAAATATGGCAATCAGCTAAACCTTAAGCATGTGGGCAAGAGTCCTCAGCCAGACACCTGGAAAGAATTCTCTGTGTTAACTCAGCCCCCATCCCATCACAGGCCATTAGGCATATTTAACATTAGTAGTAAAGGTAAGTTAATGGCCAGATTAGGTTGTCCCATCATACCGCCCCCTCCATAAGCTTATTAAGCCAGCTTGGTCCAGTTGCTTCCCTTGGAAGGCTTGTCCAGAACTTCATTCCTCCGATGGTTAGAAACCTTTATCTAATTTCAAGTCTAAACTTCGTGATGGCCAGCTTATATTCATTAATTCTTGTGTCCACGGTGGTAATGAGCTTTAACTTCTCTCCCTACCTGGTATTTATCCCTCTGATGTATTTATGGAGAGCAATCATATCTTCTCTCAGCCTTTTTTTGGTAAGGCCATGACTTGGAAACCTTTGCCAGCCCTGCCCCACCCCCTGAACAGGTCCACGGGGCAGGGCCAGCAGGTCCCCATGTGTGGCCCTGGGGCAGCAAGAGCTGCTGTTAATGAGGCTGTGGGAGGTGGGGCCTGCAGGAGATGCTGTGTGCATGGCTGGGGGGGTGAGGTCTGCAGGAGCCACCATGAATCTCAGTATTTTCCAGTTCAAACACTAAAATACACCTGAGGAGAGGGCACTCCCACTCTGCAGTATTCATCTTTTTTTTTTTTTAAACAAACAAAAAAACCCTGTCTTCCACAAATCTCCAAATAGATAAAATTCTTTCTTTGTAACTAAATTTAGCTTCTGACAAGGGGAAAAGATGGCTAAATTTTGATGTCAAAAGAGTATTAAGTATTTAAATAAAAAGACTAAATTCAGAAAGTAAAATTCTGTTTATCAGGTAATCCTGTTCCATCAAACCTAATAAGGTGTCAGAAGTCTCCCTACTGAGGTGGGTAAGTTCACGTGTCACTCAGACTTAAAGCCATGGTTCTTTTCCACCTCATAAGTTCAGGGAGCACTTTACTCAAGTGACTGGATTAGTTTAGGCAGAAAGGTTATGAGTATGATACCAAGAAAATTCTGAATGTTATGTGACATGGCTGTCACCACTCATACTAATTAAACAGAAATTGGGAGTACAATTTCAGAATAGAGGTGTCATTTGGTAGAGAGAGTGCCTCAATCTCAATATCTTGGCAGATTTTTTTGGGATGATTCTGGACATTATCCGATATGATAATGGTTTCTCATATCCAGAAATCCAACCCGTTCATTGATTTTGATGGTCTAAATATGTGTGAGAGCCAGGTTACGACTGACTGTGACGTGACTTTTTTGAAGTAACAGTTGTAGAAAATTAACTTAATATATTTAGCAAGATGTTTTTATGCTCTGGAAAGTACTTTTTCTGGATTATGATCTTTAATAATCTCTGAGTTTTTCCTTGCCTCAAGCAGAGCGGTTTGATTTAAATTTGTCATTTGAATCAACTTTTCCATTTGTACTTCATTTCTTTTCTAAAAATGATGCATTCTCATTGGTGGATTTAACCATTAAAACATGTTGATTTAAAGCTAAATAGAGACTTTACGCTAGATTTGATATATCTTTTCATTATCTAGGCAGGTACAATGTAACTATAAACATTTAAGCAATTAGATAGCTTAGTATTTTCATATTTGTATAAATTGTACATTTTTAGCATATTAGAAAATGCTGAAATTGTATTGCTTATTTACTAGATAATTCACTTTTTGCTCGTGAGTTGTCTAGAATTGTAGTTAATTTCAGTTAATATTCTGAGTATATAAAATGTATTTTTAATAAAAACCTTAAATGTTTTAGATGTATAAACCTTTCTTATCAAAACGTGTTTCACATTTTCAAGTAAATGACTTATTAAAGGAACAGAGGGATTGCTATAGTCAGTGAATTAAACTGATTATTTCAGATCAGCCTAGAAAAATTTTCAAATATGCCTAAATGAAAGTGACTGGAGCTGAAGTTCCTATTTGTTCAAGTCTCTTGAAAATGAGAAAATAGTCTCCTAGGTTACTGTGGGCTGTCTTTCAAACTTTTAAACCTATTAGTTTTTTCCGGCTTTTAGAACCCCTAGGCAGCTTCTCAACTTCGAATAAATGCAGCCTTGTCCATACTAGCACTTATGGTGGAAAAACTTTTTGTTGTGCAGGGATGTGAACAAAGTGCAAATGATGGACGTTCATAACTCTTTGTGTCTAATCTGGATCCTGAAGCAAAATGGAGAAAGTCAGACTGTCTCTCACTGAGTAGTATTCAGTGCATTGCTTTTAAAAAAAATGAGCCTCCTATTGTACCTGTTCATACCGCTCTTTAAATGATGATTTATTCTAAACTTGGTTTTATTGGGAAAATAATTAATAAATCATAAGATTAATCTAAATCTACTTAAAACCTTATCTCTAGCAACATATCAAACCACTTTGAAAAGAAACCCCCATAGGTTTTAAATGTTAAAATTCATAAATGCCTAATAAACCTTTCCTTTTTATAAAGGAGAAATGTTTGCCTAGGATTTCTGATTATAGTGTGCAATAAAAAATCCATTTCAGAAGTTAACAGTTACAGAATAAATACTCCCACAACAAACCAACATAGCAGTTATATTTTTAATCCAACCACTTTGAAATGCATAAGTAAATAAGCCAGTCAAAACAGATTTGACACTAATCTAAGTCGTCATTTATTAGAATAGTTAGATGTGGTGGGCAGTCCGTAAGAATGGTGAAAAAATAAGTTCACTTGTAAACAGTTGATCCAGCTTGTTCGGATATGTCCACATCATCTTAAGTCAGTGCTTTCTGAGGGCCAGTTTTCATAATGTTTCATTCTGACAACTATGTCTTCCATCTCTTTGTTGCACTGCCCACATCTGGCACTTGTTCCTTTTTTGTAGCAGGAAATTCTTGAAAACATTCCTAGACAGGGTCTTGTTTATGACCTGCAACCATGACAGTTCCCCCTCCTCTGTTTCTTGCTGTTGAAATTAATGTTAGAGATTGCACCCTGAAGAAAAATCAAAGAACCTTGTAGTACTTTTAAAGAGCTAACAAGTTTATTTATCTACTTACGCTGCATTGATGACACATTCATCATTTGGCCCTATGGAAATTAGGCCCTTGAGAAAATTCCACTAAGATTTTGAGTTTCCACTCAACCATTAGCCTCAGCCTAACCAGTCTACACAGACGATCCACTTGCTAGACACTATGGTACGAATAAAGGGTGGCTACATAACACTACCCTATATTAGAAATCTATTGACTGTTATCCCTAACTACATCCCTCTGTTTTTCATTCGAGATACATCACATGGTCCATTGTCTACAGCCAAGTCCTAAAGATTCGATCGCGTTTGCTCCAATCCCGCAGACAGAGAGAAACACCTTTATGATCTCTATCAAGCATTCTTAAAACTACAGTGCCCACCCTGGGGAAGTGGTGTTTTTGTCTTTATATTTTGTTTTTAAAACAAACAAGGGGGGAGGGTGTCGTCAAACCCTCAACAGATTGACACAGCCAGGCAAGTACCCAGAAGTCTACTACTACAAGACAAGCCAAAGAAGGAAAACAACAGAATGCCACCAGTCATCAGCTGGAGCCCCCAAGTGAAACATCTCCAGCACATCTTTGAAGATCTGCAGTCTATCCTAAAAGACAATCTGTCGCTCTCTCAAGTTTTGTGAAACAGGTTACTCCTCTCTTACAAACAGCCCCCCAACCTTAAACAAATACACACCAGCAGCTACACACCATACAACAGGAACACTAAGCCAGGTACTCATTCCTGCTGCAGGTTCTGTTGCCAATAGAAACCGCCCATCTACACAAGTGAAACCATCATGGGACCTAACCATGTCATCCACTCCATCGAAGGCTTGTTCTTCTGCTATCTACCAATGTGGTGCATGCCATCATGTGCCAACAATGCCCCTCTGCTGTCTACTTTGGCCAGACTGGACTGTCTCTGTGCAAAAGAATAAATGGATACAAATCAGATATCAAGAATAGTAATGTTCAAAAACCAGTAGGGGACCATTTCAATCTACCTGGACATTGTTTAAAAAAAAAAAAACAAAAAAAACCAAACCCCTGCTAGTTACGGTGCTTCAGCAAAAAAAAACCTTTAAAAACAGATTGAAATTCATATCCAAACTAGATGCCTTCAGCGTGGATTTGAATAGAGATCTTGAATGACTAGATCATTGTTAAAGGTGACTTCCTTTCAATTACTCTTTTCAGCTCTTGCTCACAGCTCTGGCCTATCTTTAACCCACTGCTTAAATCAACACAGCTTATTTACTTTGGAAAGATAGGGTAGCAATCTATCTCTCTGGATTTGTTTAAATTAACATTGTGTGACTCACCAACCTCTGTGTCTGTGTATTTACAGGTCATGTGCCTTTTTTTCCCCTCCCATTTCATGCACCTGATAAGGTGGGATTGTGCCCATGAAAGCTCATGCAATAAATAAACTTGTTTATCTTCAGAAGTGCCACAGGGCTCCATTGTTTGTTTTGCTGAAATTGACTAATATGGCTACCTCTCTGGAACCCTGAAGAATGTTGTTCCTTTTTTCCAGAATATCCTGCTTTGGCATGTGGTGCTCCTTTGTGGTGCACACTCTAGTTCTTCTCCTTAGTTTTATAACTCTGCCATTCTACCCACACTTCTGGCCCTAGGGAAACAAAAGAGTTAATAATCCAAGACTTCTGCTGATATAACCCACATGCCTCTTGCACTGCAGGATTTTATTTGTTTTGAGATGGGGAGGGGGACAATTGAGAAGAAATAACCTTCCAAATGTTCTAGAACTGTATGCTACAGCCTTCCATGTCCATCCCCGCACTTCTTCCCCCATCCACCTGCCGAGCCAGGCTGGGAGCTGATTCGGCATGGTGTGTATGTGTCCAGAGGGGAGCAGTCCACAGTGTTCAAGTATGGCTGATGAGAAAATTGATCACTGTGTGAAATGCACACTGCCCCACTCCTTAGAAATGCTAACAACTTTATTCAGCAAGACTTTGATGTAATGATCCAGACTGTTAGATGGTCAATTTGGCATCAGCGAGATTACTTGTTTAAGAATAGATGACTCTCTTTGTTCGAAATACCCATGAACACTGTATTGTCCGTTGCCCTATCACTCTTTGTTAGAGATTGAGAGTGCATGCTGGGTAACAATAACAGGGATACTGCCGAATTCTTTAAAAATATTGTCCCTTTGTATTGCCACCCCTTTAGTACAATTCTAAAATTAGATTGCATGTTTCAAGGTGCTGATTTTTATATTTTGATGATTAAATAACAATTGTGGGAATGAACATAATTTTAAAAACTTAGCTCTTTAAAAAATGACTAAAAATGACTACATAAAGTAAGGTAATTAACTTAGTGTCTGTTGTTCAATCCCAGTGCTCCAAAAAACTGAGGAATGTTCAAGGAACTTTGACATCTTTACATTCTGTCATAGAATCATAGGGTTGGAAGGGACCTCGTAGGTCATCTAGTCCAACCCCCTGCCAGAGGCAGGACCACTCCCACTTAAACCATCCCAGTCAGGGTTTTGTCCAGCCGGGCCTTAAACACCTCCAAAGATGGAGACTCCACCACCTCCCTCGGCAGCTCATTCCAAGGCTTCACCACTCTCCTAGTAAAAAAGTTTTTTCTAATATCCAGCCTAGACCTCCCTAACCACAACTTGAGACCATTGCTCCTTGTTCTGTCCTCTGTCACCACCGAGAACAGTCGAGCTCCATCTTCCTTGGAGCATCCCTTCAAGTAGCTGAAGGTTGCTATCAAATCCCCCCTCAATATTCTCTTCTGCAGACTATATAAGCCTAATGCTTCCAGTCTTTCCTCATAGGGCTTGTGCTCCAGCCCTTTAATCATTTTGGTTGCCCTCCTCTGAACTCTCTCTAGCATGTCCCTGTCCTTTTTGTAGTGGGGAGCCCAAAACTGAACACAGTATTCTAGATGTGGCCTTACCAGTGCAGAATAGAGGGGAATAATACTTCTTTTGATGCAGCCCAGTATGCCATTGGCCTTTTTGGCAGCAAGAGCACACTGCTGACTCATATCCAGCTTCCCATCCACCATGACCACCAGGTCCTTTTCTATACTGCTGCTACTTAGCTGAATGTTTCCTAGCCTAGAGCAGTGCATGGGGTTTTTTTTGTCCCAAATGCAGGATTTTGCACTTATTG
This sequence comes from Podocnemis expansa, assembly GCA_007922195.1. Lineage (NCBI taxonomy): Eukaryota > Metazoa > Chordata > Testudines > Podocnemididae > Podocnemis > Podocnemis expansa. The sequence goes on from ML682010.1 coordinate 3,092,467, forward strand.
AATCTCATAAGATTTCTATTGGCCCACTGTTCCAATTTATCTAGGTCTCCCTGAATCCTGTCCTTGCCCTCCAACGTGTCTACTGGTCCCCCCAGCTTGGTGTCATCTGCAAACTTACTGAGAATGCAGTCTATTCCATCATCCAGATCATTGATGAAAATGTTGAACAGAACCGGCCCCAGGACCGACCCCTGGGGTACACCACTCATGACTGGTTGCCAGCTAGACATGGAACCATTGATTCCTACACACTGAAACCGTTGATCTAGCCAGTTCTCTATCCACCTTATAATCCACCTATCCAACCCATACTTCCTTAATTTGCCAATGAGAATGCTGTGGTAAACTGTATCAAAAGCCTTGCTAAAATCAAGGTATATCACATCAACGGTTCTTCCTGCATCTAGAAAACCAGTCATCTGATCATAGAAGGAAATGAGATTGGTCAGGCATGATTTACCCTTGGTAAATCCATGCTGACTGTTCCTGATCACTTTATTTTCCTCTAAGTGTTTGAGGATGGATTCTTTGAGAATCTGCTCCATAATTTTTCCAGGGATTGAGGTGAGGCTGACTGGTCTGTAATTCCCTGGATCCTCCTTTTTCCCTTTCTTGACAATAGGCACTACATTTGCTTTTTTCCAGTCCTCTGGCACCTCCCCCGTTCTCTGAGTTTTGAAAGATAACGGCCAGCGGTGCGGCTATTTCGTCGGCCAATTCCCTTAGCACCCTTGGATGCAGTTCGTCCGGCCCCATGGACTTGTGCACATCCAGCTTCTTTAAGCAGTCCCTAACCTGATCTTCCATCACCAAGGGCCTGTCGTCTTCTCTCCCATCTGCCACACCCATGGTAGTGGGCTGGGAGCTGACCCTGCCTGTGAAAACTGAAGAAAAAAATGCATTGAGCACTTCAGCTTTTTCCTCATCCTTTGTCACAAGGATGCCTGCCCTATTCAGCAAGGGGCCTACACCATTCCTGATCCTCTTTTTGTTACTAATATACTTGTAGAACCCCTTCTTGTTATCTTTTACATCCCTCACTAGCCGCAACTCCATTTGTCCTTTGGCCTTTCTGATTTTATCCCTGCAGTCCCTAGCAATATCTTTATATGCCTTTTTGGACATCTGACCAAGCTTCCACTTCCTGTAAGCTTCCTTTGTATGTTTAAGCTCAGAGCAGAGTTCTCTGCTAAGCCATTCTGGCTGCCTCACATGTTTGTTCTTTCTCCTAATTGGAATGGCAACTTCCTGTGCCCTTAGCAGAGTTTTTTTAAAATATAGCCAACTCTCTTGGACTCCTTTCCCCTTCAGATTAGCTTCCCAAGGGATCCCGCCCATCAGTTCCCTGAGGGAGCCAAAATCTGCTTTTTTGAAGTCCAGGGTTTTTGTTTTGCTTCTTTCCTTCCTTCCTTTAATCAGCATCCTGAACTCAACTACGTCATGGTCACTACTGCCTAGCTTGCCATTTACCTCTACCTCCCTGATCAATTCTTCCCTGTTTGTGAGCAGCAGGTCAAGCAGTGCAAGGCCCCTAGTTGGTTCCTCTAGCATTTGTACTAGAAAGTTGTCTCCAGCACTCTCTAAAAACTTCCTGGATTGCCCATGCACTGCTGTATTGGCCTCCCAGCAGATGTCAGGGAAATTGAAGTCCCCCATGAGCACCAGGGCCTGTGATCTAGAAGCTTCCGCTAGTTGTCCATAGAACACCTCATCCATCTCCTGCTTCTGGTCTGGTGGTCTATAGCAGACGCCCACCACAACATCCCCCCTGTTGCTTTCCCCTCTCAATGTAACCCACAGACTTTCTACTGGCATGCTTCCACTTCCATAATGGAGCTCTGAGCAGTCATAGTGCTCTTTTACATATAGTGCTACTCCTCCCCCTCTTCTTCCCTGCCTGTCTTTCCTGAACAGTTTATAACCATCCATGGCAGAACTCCAGTCGTGCAGACTAGCCCACCACGTCTCTGTTATTCCTATGATATCATAGTTCCCTGTCTGCGCTAGTATTACCAATTCTTCTTGCTTATTTCCCAGGCTCCTCGCATTAGTGTATAGGCACCTAAGATACCCGGCCGATTGCCCTATTTTGTCATGTTGATTTCCAATTCTATTACATAAACCTCCTTGCATTTTTTCTAGGAGTTCTCCTCCCCCACTCTCCTCGCGTACTGGGGCTTCAGTAGAGCCCTTAAGACATTTGTTTGATTCCCCCCCTATGTTCCAACTACCTTCTCTTTTATTGCTGGTGCTACAGTCCCGGCACCCCCCAAGTTCCATCCCTTCCCCCAGATCACCCACATTCTCACTTACCTGTGGGCTTTGGTCTCCTTCCCCTGTTGAACCTAGTTTAAAGCCCTCCTCACTAGGTCAGCCAGTCGGTGCCCAATATATATCTGTCGTTCCAGATATGAAAGCATAGTTTTTACAGATAAGTTATCAGGATTGGAGATGGATCTTTATAGAAGGAAAAGAGGAAATTTGTCTTTTGGTTTACAGAATTGTTTTGCTTTTGGGTCTGTTAAAATCTTAACATTGGGGAGGGGGAATGGAGTGGGAGAGAAGGGTTTTTTTTTTTTTCTCCACTAGATTTGTTTATGGGCAACGGAAGGGAAAAGTTAGCTGCACAGAATGTCTACTGAAATGTAAAGGCTTCTCCTTTGCTGCTAGGATTTTCCAAATTAATTGTCATCTAATTTCCTATCAGAGAAAGAGATAGTGGGTGTAGGAGGGCAGTTGCTCTGCTACGGCACACACAGGGTTAAAAGGTGTGTGTGTGTGTGTGTGTGTGTGTGTGTGTGTGTGTGCGCAGTGGCTAATTAGAGGGCAGGCTGCTGGTATAAAAGTTGGGCAGCAGAGCTAGCCAGGGTCAGTCTGTTGTGGGAGCTGCAGGGGGAAGTTTCTGCTCCTGGCAGGCTGGCTGCGGGAGCCAGCGCCTCGGAGAGCAGGCATTTGGAGCAGACTTGAGCTGGGGATCCCAGGGGACCAAACTGAGGGAGTGGCTGGAGCAGCAGTCTGGGGCAAGGAGCCAAGGCATGGACAGCGGCTGGACTCCTGCAGTGAGACTGTGTGAAGCTAGGGCTGCAGGAAAGTGGCCCAGGGGGTCGACGTAGGTTAGTGTGGAGAGACTGGAGGGAGGTGGGGGCCTCAGTGGAGGCCCTTAAGGTCCCTGGGCCAGAGCCTGGAGAAGTGGGTGGTGTGACACGGCCCTCCTGAGATAACCAACTGGATATGCAAAGATCAGGGCAAGCTGCAAAAAGGAGAGCAGATTCTCCCAGCACTGGTGGGTTACCTGGAGATTAAACTCCCCCAACCAGTTACAAACAATGCTTCTGATCCCCCACAATGGATATCAAGAAGCTACCATATAGTATAGCCAGCTTCTTTCACTGCATTCCAGTCACCGGTCCCCAGTACAGCCACTAGGTCTGTTAAAGAAATAGGTTCTTCTGACCCCAAAGGGTCAGCCACATTACACAGAACGATATAGGCTTGAATCTTACCCTAAATACCATGCTGCCAGCCAGTCCTTTAGTAACTATAACTAAAGTTTTAATATAAAAAAGAAAACAAACAAAACATGAGAGATGTTTAAGGGTCAAAGTGAATCACATACATATGAATGATTTAGAATCCATAGAAGATAAATCCTTATTTCTCAGCTTCAGTTGTTAGTGATCCAGTTTATAGGAATAGAGACCAAATAATCCAAGTGTAGAGTCTGTTCTAATTCTCTCCAAGAGAGTTAGCAAGGCGGTTTCTAGGCCAGTGCGGGCTGGGATCTCAATCCTGTGGCCCAAACTTTCCTTGAGAAGCTTGGACAGATGTGACATAAAGGAATTCTGTTCCCAACCTCCTTTTATAGTTGTAGCTAGCAAGGTGGGCATTTGCAGGTCAGTTCTTCATATGGGCTTTGATGACAGTTCCCAGGTACTTTAAGTGGAGCATAGCAATACATATTGTCCTTCGAAGGAAAACCTTCACCTCCTGAGCACCCCAGGTAATTAACTGCATTAGCACCATTAACACAGACAGTTAACATTGGTACATCAAAGGTCCCTTTAGATGTTAATGTTCCCTCTTGGCCCCTTCCAATAGAACAATGGTAACAGATAGGGAAGCACTTCATTCACCTTGCTAACCTCTAACAGCATACATGTAAATATCATAGGGCTAGAAGGGACCTCATGAGATCATCGAGTCCAACCCCCTGGGAATTGAACCCAGGACCTTCTGCATGTTAAGCAAAGGTGCTAGCCACTATACTATCATCAAGAAACTGCTATGGATACAGATGTATATCAAAGCCCTAGCCTACTCACTATGATTGCATCCCCTATAATATGTCTTCAGAGGTTAGATTTAGGTCATGTATTTTACAAAGATGGCTTGGCCTTTTCAGGCCGAGCATGACAGGTGGGTCCAGGCCCCTACCTGCTTCCCCAGCGTGTCAGGAGTGGCATAGGCTTGCAGGTCTGACTATTTTAACTAGTGGCTGGAATCAGCGAGCTGGACTGTATGCTGGAAGGGGTGGATTAGTGGGTTTAGCTGGAGGCCTAGGGTCCCCAGAACTGAACTTGGGACAGGAGTCAACATGGCAAGAGACAGAGCACAGACCACCTGGAGGGGACCACTTGAGCATTATTCCCCAAAAACACCACCAGAAGGTGCCCTCCAGGTGGGTTGAGTGCTGCCAACCACTTACAGTGGGCATCAACCAGGTCAGGAGTCACTGACAATGCACAGCAGGATGCTACATTGTTTTCATGCATCCAAGCCTAATGAGGAGCTGGTGACAATTGGGGGACTGTGAGCGTTTGGAGAGAACCGGCCCCCTTGGAGGCTGAAAAGGGGTGTCGTCATGGGCTGTGAGCTTGGTAGGCCTTGATCCTTTCAGATGCAGATTCTTCCCTCAGCTGATGTTTCTTCCCAGGAGACAGCCAGTTCCCCACAGAAACATCTGTCCAACAGCTCCTTCAGCAGCAGCTGCTCTTCCCACCCCAGTTCCATCCATGGTGGTGGCAGAAGCCAATTGCAGTAGCTGGACTTTGGTGTCTGGTCTGTACTTTGGACCAGGTTGTGCCAGGTTCCCTTTTTGACCTGGCTTCCCAGTTGAAAATCAGATGTAAGCAATGCCACTGGAACTGCACAGAACCAAGCAGAAGCAAGGGCTATTAGTGACTTTCCAGCTCATGGGGAAAAGCACTGATCTGTCTAATGAGTTTACGTAATGGATAGAATCATAATATTCATAATTTTGAGAACTCTAACAGAGCTCAGGTAGGGTAAAGTTATGAAGCAGAAATATGAGACCACCTGGCTGGGCTTCGTGGGTGATGCTGAATCATGTTAGTGTCTCCTGGAGTCAGAGGGTGGGTCCCAGTGCCTCGGGAGGAAGGAAGGGTCTCAGGTTTCAGCTCCTGGTGGAATGTCTGTACTCCTATTTTTAGTTCCATAGCATGTGAACCTGAGTCAGCTGACCTGGGCTCGACCAGCTTCCATGGCCTATTTTATTTTATTTATATATATTTAAATGTAGACATTTTGCTTCAGAATTAGAAGCCATCCACTAAATAAACTTATCTTTCTAAATAGAAAGGGCATTTCTTTGTGTCTGAATAGCAATGCTTGTCACCCTTATCACCATTAGTCCTCAATATATTAGACTATTTGCTCCTGCTGAAGCATTTGGGATGATCCTACAGCGCTAGTGAGGTTCATCTGGCTAAAGGATAAGACACATAATGTTCTGTCATCCTGTAGTGGCAAGATGAATCAGGGCACTGGTCTATTCCTTTCTCTCAGTCAGGGAACTCCCTTTTCTTTGGGATCTTAACATATTTTTGGTGGAGTTGATGGGACCTTCATTCAAAGCCACGGCTATCTATTACTTCATCACTTTTGAATGAAAACAGCAAACTCAGGTCCTCAAGGCAGGTTCTTCCTATGCTGTCATCCACAATAACCTGATGCCTCACACTAATTTCCTACGGTGGCTTTCAGATTTTCACAGCAGACAAGCTATTCATCTCCTTTACCCAAAGCTTCATTCATTACTGGCTGACTCCATACTTTGGATGGGCTGTATGTGTTCTTTTATCTGGGACATTTGATTAGGACTTCCCCAAGATTTAGTATGGCATTTGCAGAGCAAGTAAGTGTGCAGCTGATATCCACACAGAGATTGTCCTGGTGGGTTTTGGACTCCATGTGTACCTAACATATACTTGTGAAGAAGGATCCGCTTGGGTATGTGGGGTCTCATTCAGCTAGAGTTCAGGAGACCTCTGTCAACCCTTAGAATACTGTTCCTCTGGCAGAAATTAGTAAGGCAGCGACAAGGAGTTCAGTTCATGCATTTAGCATTCACTGTACTTTGGTGTGTGTTCCTGGCTGGGTGAAGACACAAGCTTTGGAAGAGCAGCCCTGCAGCTGATATTCCTGTAGAACTGCTCTTGTCCAACTCTCAGAACAGGATGCTGCTGAGTGCTCACAGAGCAGCGTCTATGTGGGCAAACACTTCATGAACAAAATATTGTTACCCGATAGTACATATTTTTTTGAGATATGTTGACCACACAAATTCCATGACCCATGCTCTGTCCTTGCTAATAAGATTCCTCTGTCTTAGTATTTGTAAGAATTGCTAGAGGAACTCAGAGGTACATACGGTTGCCATTCCGTGTTTATCCTTGACTGTGGTTGCACAGGTGCAATCCCAATGGACACTGTTGTTTAAAAAAATATCCAGTCTTGTATTTGTGGAGTGCATGAGCACAAAAGTGGATTCTGTATGTAAAATATAACTTTAAGAGCTACTTTTTCTGTAGGTAATGTGATAAAGTCAGGCCAGATGGCTATAGAAGGGTACGCCTGAGCACATGTGTGAGCCCTAGGCTATTAAAGGCTGTTTTCATTGCAGGCAGGGAGAAGGTTACTACAGGTCAATTAAAGGCGGCTGGATCCAATTAAGGCCTGCTCTGGGTCTACAAAAAACCTGCCTCTGCCAGACTTTCCCAAGCTTTTGAGGTAGTGGTTCGCCCCAGCCAGGGAGCAGAGAAGGGAGATGCAGACCCTCACCTGCAAGAAGGTCTGACATGACCCTGATTTTCAAGGACACTGCTGAAGGAATCATAAGAAGATACTTCCCTGAACTCTGGGTTAGCGAAGCAGGCTGGAAACACTCACGTTCCCTAAGGGTTGAAGGGGGGCTGCGCAGACCTCAGACCAAGGCCTGCCCTGGGCACCTCAAGGGAGAGAGGTGTCGAGGGAAAAACCCAGAAGCTGTGTCCAAGCTGGGACAGATTGGCCTCAAGCCTCTACTACCCGTGCAGAGACATTTTGCTGTTTGGCCAGACCCCAGACAGGTGCATTGCCACAGTAAGTTGTTATATTTTTTCAAAGATTTTTTTTTTTGTGGTACTTAACTTTTTTTGGTATGAGGTTTTTGGGGACTGCAATAAACAAGTGGTGCTTGCCTAGTCTTTCATTTATTTAGCCTTGTAAATCACAAGAAATATCTCTAGCATACTGATGAATATTTGTTTTGTCATAATAAAGTGACACATTTATTAGTCTATTAATCTTAGTCAGGAAGCTAAAGATTTGCATTATATTTTTGTAATGCAACTGTAAGCTATATTCTAGTGTTGTATTCTAAGGAGCACTTATAACACCACCTGTTTTATACTTCCTGATGCAATCCATGCTGTTTTTTCAGTTGCTTATAATTAGGTTGGGAGGAATTTGTTATTTTTTATAATTTCAGCAGATAATACTGATGTCTATTTTTATCAGTTTAAATGTTCACAGTTGCAGGAAATTGTGGGGAGCAGACAATTATTTAATGACGGTAGATGCCGAGATTCAAAATGTTATATTTGTTGTTACAAAAATGCCAAACTACACAAAGTAAGTATCTTTAAGTCAAACTCAGTTCTCAAGCAGTAACTTTCTTATACTCTTTATCTATAAATATATATTACTATCAATGGAAATATTTTTACGTCAGTATGTGTGGGTTTCTTTGTATGGTGAAATGAACATTTACTGACACTTACTGATTTAAAAATCAAATCCTTCCAAGCCTACTTATCACTTGGGTAAAATATAACGAGTTAGGCTGAGATTTCCATATTGGGTGGCTGTCTTTAGGTAACTGCTGATGAGAGGACAAGAAGCAATGGGCTTAAATTACAGCAAGGGAGGTTTAGGTTGGGCATTAGGAAAAACTTCCTAATTGTCATGGTGATTAACCACTAGAATAAGTTGCCTTGGGAGGCTGTGGAATCTCCATCATTGGAAATTTTTAAGAGAAGGTTAGACGAGCACCTGTCAGGGATGGTTTAGATGATACTTGGTCCTGCTGTGAGTGCAGGGAACTGGACTCAGTGGCTTCCCATGGTGACTTCCAGTGTTGCAAGTTTGTCTGATGAAGGTAGTAACTTAGACTTCTGTAGGGTGTTTTGGCTCAGTACCACACAACGTTCTCCTATAAAATTAACATCACACAAATAAATGAACTAAAGCTGGATAAATAAGTCTCAAAATGTGACAGTAAATGGTGAATCATTAATGAATGTGCCTGTTCCTAGTGGCAATTGGTGGACATTGACTTTTGGCTCTATCCTGTAAAACACATTTATCAATGATCTGAGAGAAAACAAAATCAGAATGATAAATTTTGCAGTTAATATAAATTGAGGAAATGGTAAATAATGAAGAGGATAGGTCACTGATTCATAGTGATCTGGATTTCCTAGTAAGCTATGTGCAAGCAATATCTATTTTAATAAAACTAAATGTAGATGTATGCATCAAGGAACGAAGAATGTAGATATTATTTATATGATAGGATTTTATCCCCCCAAATCTTTTTCAGAGTTACTGCTTCCCTGGATAATCAATTGAAAATGAACTCCCATTATGATACTCAGGCCAAAAATAGCTAAAGCAATCCTGGGATGCATAAACACAGGAGTCTTAACTAGTAAACACAGGAATCTTAACTAAGTTGTTTTACCTCTCTGTTTTGGCACATTGCTACTGGATTGTTGTGTCTAGTTCCAGTGCCCACAGTTCAAGAAAGCTGTTGATAAATTGGGGTGGGTTCAGAGAAGAGCCGTGAGAATAATTTAAAGGCTTAAAAAACATGCTTTATAGTGATAGACTCAAGGAGCTCTGTCTATTTAGCTTATCAAAGAGAACATTTAAGGATGAATTCATTACAGTTTGTCTCTACATGAGGGGACAAATGATTTAATAATGAGCCTTTTAATCTAGCAGACGAAGATGTAATCCAATGGCTAGACATTGAAGATAAACAAATTCAGACTACAAATAAGGTATAAATCTTTACCAGTGTCAATAATTAATGATTGGGACAGTCTACTGAGAGTTGTGATGGGTTTTCCACTGTTAAATCAAGATTTGATCTTTTAGAAAAAGGTATGCTGGGAATTATTTTGCTAAAGCTCTTTGTCTTCCTTCCTTGAGTGTTGTCCCTGGTGAGTGCTACGTGTGCACAGACAGTGTCTCGCAATGCTAGGAGCACACCAGCTGTTGCTCAAGTGGTCTGCCTTTTCAGTTCCTTCTCAACTGCCATGGCCTGACATGGAGCTCTGCAGCACTCCTTTCCTTCAAGAGAAAAATAAATAATAATAATAATATTATTAATAATTTACTTAGTTTTAGTCATAAATTTAGTCCTAGCTCTTAGTTAGTTAGTTGCTTAGTGAGTTTGTTTTCTTTTAAAAAAAAATCTTTTTCTCAACTGCATACTTTGCTACTATCCTATTTTTATTTCTCTCCTTCACAATGCCTGGTTCACCAGGATTAAGAAATGAGAGGCATGCATAATGGTTATGCCAATCTCTATTGGACATTCCCTCTGTGTAGTGCTTAGGAGAGAGCTACATGCTTGTAAACTCATCCTGTGCTCACTACTCCAAGCTAAAGGTGAGGACTCACTGAGACAGAAGGCTCCATCTAAAACACCTCATAATGGAGAAATCATTACAGACTGCATCCGAATTGCAGGTGGCCGAGAAAGATAATCCAAAAAGCTCTTAATTTCCTGAATACAAAAGGAAGGGAGATTCTGTATGTCCAGCTGAATACTCATGGTGATCAAAATGAGCTCAGAACCTGTCACCAACCTTGGTACTCTACTTAAAAAACAGCTTCTGAGAATGGACCTCCCATGACCAGTACTGCAGCAGATAAAACATCTTTGATGCTGACTCGAAAGTCTCCACTGGCCATGGCACCAGCAAGGTTGAACTTAAGACAGTGCCTATGCACATGCCTCCACCTTCAGACCATCCTCAGTACCATCCGCCGTAATGGCATTGTCAAAACCTCAGAAAATGACATTGACACTGACACCCTCTAATACAGTGCAATCCATGCCGGTAGCGGTGGTGCCGATAAAGCAGTCTCAGTTCCATTCCTGAGTAGTGACACGTTCTGGTTCATTTCTGTGTGGCACAGATAATTCACCCTGCACACGTGGCTCTCTCTCCATTAACTTCCTTAGTGACTCCTCTATCCAGTGTTGAAGAGGAATGCTCACATACTTCTTTCTCTCCTTCTCACTCTCTTCCCTCAAGAGAGCAGCTTCTGTAAAATCCATAGCCCCCGTGGAGATGACCATGAGAGAATAGATTACTTATACAAAGATCCTCATGTGCCCATACTGCAACACACTGAGATTGCACCCACAGCTTGAATATGTGGGAAAGGATGTCCTCGCGTAGTTCCCATTTGTGTGTTTGTGGAAATGACCTGCTCAGAGTGTCTGCTAAGATGTTCTGATTGCCTGGCAGGTATAGTGCTGATATATGGATGTTGTTCATAATGCACCTGTAATAGGGAGCTATGGCCGCCCTCTGAGCCTGAGCCAGAGGGCTGGCCCAAACGCCCTCCCTGGCCAGCCTGGGGAACTGCAAGCCTTAGGCCCTGGGAGTGGAGGGGCGGGGCCGGAACAGGAAGGGGAAGTATAAAAGCCTGGACCAGATGCTCAGGGAGGGCTGAGTTCTTGGAGGGGAAGGAGATACTGGCCTGCTGGGAGCTGAACCAGAGAAGGCAGGCCTGAGCTTGCCAAGGGGCTGCTGACCTTTCCACCTGCCAGTCTTATGGCCCACCTAGCCTCCCTGGGCTGGGTGACTGGGAAGGGAACATGGAGGCAGCAGACCCCCTAACCTACAGTCCATGTGACCTGGAGGAGCTCCCCTCTGCAGAAGAAGAAATCCCTGCAGTATGTGGACCCCAGGACCTCAAGGAGCTGCCCCTCACTGAGGAGATCAATGGGTGCGGACCCCATAACCTCGAGGAATTACCTCTCACTGAGGAGGCCGGAACATACATGGACCTACCCCCAATAGACGCAGAGGGGTTCAGTGGGATACCCCAGGCCAGCTACGACGGGGACACTGAGGACACCTACCACCTCTGGAAAGAGGTACCTGGACCTCAGGGTGGGAGGAAGTGGCCCAGGGAGGGCTGTGAGTTCGGGAGGCCCCCATGCCAGCGTGTTGCGGTTGGGGACCCCGCTGGGCCAGTGACTCTCCTCATAGTCACTGGTAGGGCCCTGGGCTGAGAAGCATTGGAGCGGGTGGGCCTGCGTCTCCCTCCCCAACCCCTCTCCCATTTGTCCTGACAAGAGGAAACCATACGCGGATCCCTAACCACCAGACTTTGTGCTTGCCCGCCCCACCTGGGGGGCCGGGGCTCCAGA
>ML682010.1:3104213-3136969 GCA_007922195.1 Podocnemis expansa
CCAGACTTTGTGCTTGCCCGCCCCACCTGGGGGGCCGGGGCTCCAGACTTTGTGCTTGCCCGCCCCTCCTGGGGGCCGGGGCTCCAGACTTTGTGCTTGCCCGCCCCGCCTGGGGGCCGGGGCTCCAGACTTGTGTTCACATGACTGGGACGGGCGCCCGCTGGCTAACTTCCCCGTGAACCATCAGCAGCAGGCGCCCTCCTGACCGGCCAGCAGTGCCAATCTTGTACAGCACCACTCCCATAGTTTCATTGATTCTACATAAAAGGATGGGGAACGAGTGCCCCCTTGATGATTTATGTAGTGCATGGAGGCTGTATTGTCCATCCGAATTGTGACTGCTTGTCCCAATATGAAGAAAATGAAGTGACGACATGCGTATCGTACTGCTCTGAGCTCAAGGAGATTGATATGAAGCACTCTTTTGTGGGGGGCCCATTGGCCCTAAGCAGTTAGTTGTTGACAATGAGCGCCCCAGCCCGTTAGGGAGGCATCTGTCGTGATGAAGATTGAAGGTTTTTGATTGGTAAACGGGATACCCTGACAAAGATTTGTCTGTATTGTCCACCAGGTAAGGGAGTGTTTGACCAGCTGTGGGATTGAAATTGTGGATTTGAGTGTCCTGTTGTGATGACATTGTTAGTTGAGAAACCACAGTTGGAACGGTCTCATCCCGAGTCTGGCATGATGGACCAGATAGGTTGTAGCAGCCATGTGGTCCAACATCTGCATACAAGCGTGATTTGTTGTTAGTGAAGTCTGCAACACGAGGGCCATTTGTTTTATTGTGAGGTATCTCTCTCTGATGAGGTAGATACGCTTTTGCTGAGGTTTTGTCTATCCTCCGATGTAATTTATTTCTTGTCGGTTGCATCACTGACTTGTCGTAATTTATTGCCAGGCCCAGTGCTAGGAATGTCTTCTCTGTGAGCTTTATTGGAGTCATCGCTTCCTGGTATGACCTTGCTCTGATAAGGAAATCTCATGATTTTTTCTCTGCGTGGGAATGCCATGACCACCGCCATAAGTTTTGAGAAAACCCTCAGTGCTGTACAGAGGCCAAATGGCAGTACTGTGTATTGGTAGTGTTTGTTCTGAAATTGGAACTGGAGGAATTTTCTGTGGGCTGCATATATGGGCACGTGAAAATAGGTGCCCTTCAAATTGAGGGATGTCAACCAGTCCCCTTTTTCCAGAGAAGGTATTATCATGCCAAGAGAAACCATTTTGAACTTCTGAGTTCTTATGAACTTGTTTAACTCGCATAGATCCAATATTGGTCTCCATCCTCCTGTATGTTTTTCTGTTATGAAGTAGCGAGAGTAAAACCCCTTCCTGATGAATTGGAGCGGAACCTCCTCTATTGCTCCTAGGTGTAACAGGTTTTCTGTTTCTTTCTGCAGGATGTGTACATGATTGGGGTCCCTGAACAGGGACGGGGAAGGGTGATGGGAAGTGGGTTTCGATGCAAAGGGGATGGAATAGCTCTTGGTAAAAATTTCTATAACCCACTTGTCCATCATGATGGCCTGCCACTGGTAGAGAAAAGGCAACAGGCGATGACGGAAGAAGGAAGGGATTGTGCTGAGTTACTGTTGGCATGAAGATAGGGTGGTTGAGCGATCTCTCGGTGAGGGCGTCAAAATTGCTGGTTGGCGTGTTTGTATGGGTAACAGAGGTTGATTGGTTGGGCTGTCTCCTCCTGTTCTGGTTTCTCTGTCTGGACCTTGTGTTGTCAATTCTTTTATTCTGATAAGTGTTGGGATATCTATAGCCGTATGGTTGATATCTGTTGTAGGATCTCTGTGGCACAGGAGTGTATATGACAAGTGTGCGAAGAGTGGCATGCAAATCCTTTAGAGTGTGCATCACTTCGTTCGTTTTCTCACAAAACAATTTGTCTTTACCAAATGACAAGTCCTCAATTGTATTTTGCATTTGTCTAGGTAGTGCAGTGGCATGAAGCCTGGATGATCTGTGCATGATGACTGCGGTGCCCATCATTCTGGCAGCTACATCTGCTGCATCAAGGGTGGCCTGCAGTGCTGTACAAGCAACTGACCCTCAGAGACAATATTTTTGTAATTGGTCTTTTTATTGTCCAGAATAAAATCGATGAAATCCATCATTTTGGTGTATAAGACATAATTATAGTTGGATAAGACTGCAGTGTAGTTAGCCACTCTCATTTGAAAGGCAGCTGATGTATATACTTTCCCACCCAAGGTATCTAACTTTTTGTCATCTTTGTCTGTTGTGGCCAACTTATTGTGATGTTGTTTAAGTCATTGATTTGCAGCTTCAAAAACCAATGAGTTCAGCTGCGGGTGGGTGAAGAGAAATTCGTTGCCTTTAGGGGCAATAAAATATTTCTTCTCAGTCTTCTTATTTGTTGGGGCCGAAGAAGCCGGTGTCTGCCCTATTGTGTTAGCGGGCTCCATGATGCCCTCATCCATCGGGAGAGGTATCTTTGTGGAGACAGATGACTGGAGGATCCTGTATGGCTTCTGCTGCATCATAGATGTATCCTGAGTGGGCATGTCCATAGATTCCGCCACCCGTTTAAATAGCTCCTGAAACTGTTTAATGTCATCTGATTTGGAGCGTTGATTTGGTGTGTCAAAAGAATCCTGCTCCTGAGGCTGAGCATTTCCGGTAAGTATCTGATCTTGACGTTGATGAGGGAAAACTGTTGGCAGCTGTACGGGTACTGACATCTGCGATGTGGGAACACCGCTGCTGATGTCGGCAGCTGTGGCCAGGTAAGCCAAGGCATATATGGCACATTGAAAGGCAGATTGAGAGGCCATTGAGGATATGGCCATGTAAAACTCACATTAGACGCTGTAGTAGCCTGTAAAGACTGTTGTAGTTGCGGAGTTTTGTCAGCTGAGGGAGCTTCGCTGCTTGCTGACACAGAGCTATGGTCTGATGAAAAAGACTGTGGAGAAAATGACTCTGGTGACAAGTGCATCCTGAACAGGGGGGATATCAGGGATGTAGATATGGTGAAATCCTCCCTAAGGTTGGTGTGATGGGACTTTCTTTCATGCTTCTTGTGTAATGTGTTCTGCGAAGCATTTTGAGCAGTGCAGGCAGACGTCACCGATGAGTCAATGGTGGGAGCCCGTGTGAGTGGAGGCTGCAGCAGCGATAACGACGCCAGATGAAAGAATGGAGGTGCTGGCATCAGTGCAGGTAGCGGTGCCAGAGGCATGCTGACATTGGCACCGGTGCTGCGAGCGCCGTTGGCGGTGCCAGTGCAGCCATTTGTGGAGCCGCTGCGCTCTGCACGTCCGTTGACAGCACCGGTGTTGTTCTTGCCGGTGCAGTTGTATGCCTGCGCTTAAGAGAAGCACTTTGTGGGCGGCCAGGACAATTGGGGGAGTTCATCCTCGACATTGATTGAGAGTCCAGAGAGCCAGCGTTAGAAGCTGAGCTCCTTGATCTCTTAGGTGCTGGCGAGGGTTCAGAGGAGCACCTCTTCTCTGTGTGTTGTGGCTGTGAGGGCTTTTTGCAACAGAGGACAACAGCAAATGCCAAAAATTCTGCTCCCATGCAGGGATCGGACAAGAATCACTAGGCGACGTGTTTGCAGACACCTTTGTAAGACAATATGCCATAGAACAAACCTCTCAGGCAGACACATCTGTGGGTAGGGCAGTAATAGCAACCTTACTCACTCAGCCCTCCAAAGTCCCAACCTCCTTGGCGGGACGCTGCTAAATACTCACCTGAAGTGGAGCAGTCAGGGACACTGTTCGAAGAAGAAATGGAGGTTACTCACCTTGGTGCAGTAGCCGGAGTACTTCAAGATGCGTGTCCCTGACATGCTCCACTACCATCCCTCCTCCCCTCTACTTCGGAGTATATTTCAATTATTTGGTCTCTGTGGTAGACAGGGAACTGAGGGGGTGGGGTGGGGAGTGAGTGCGTGCGCCTTGCAGTGGCATGAAAATCACACTCCACGGTGGCACGCGCCTCCTCTCCCCCTGCCCCATGGGAACACTGCGAATAAATCTCCAGGCTAGGTGCGGGGTGTGCCCACACACCTGAAGTGGAGCTGAAGAACTCCAGATACTGCACCAAGGTGAGTAGCCTCCATTTTCCTAATAAACCTTGAGAAGTCAGTTACAAACTGTGGAATTTGTTGATGCTCAACTAGACTCAATTGCCTTAAAAGCTATTCTGCCACTTCAGAAGTTCCGTGCTATACAGAATCTCATACAAGAAGTGAAAATAACTCCCTCTGCTTTAGCCCATATGTGCCTCAAATTACTTGGTCACATGTTTGCCACCACTTTTGTGGTCCAGCATGCCAGACTGCACGTGACACAACTACAAAGCTGACTAAGGTCAATCTGCAACCCAAGGAAACACAAAATGAGGAAAAAGCTGACTGTACCACCTACAATCAAGGAGTCTTTAGAGTCTGTTCTAGGATATATACCATTTCAAAGAGACCATCCACTTCCATCATCACCATAGATGCATCCCTTACCGTTTGGGGAGCTCACGTGCCGGATCTAACTATGCAGGGCCTATGGACGCTAGAGGAATCCAGCCCGCACATCAGCCTACTAGAATTCGGAGTAGATCAAAGTCATCAGAGCATGCAATCAGTTTCTCCCACTGATACAAGGCAAATCAATCCAAAAGGTAATACATTGCTTATGCATGTGCTATACAAACAGGTAGGGTGGAGCCCCATCTTGGTCACTATGCATGAGGCCATCAAATTGTGGAAATGGTGCATCAGTCACCACATAAACATAACTGCAGCATACCTTTCTGGATATATGAACACAATGGTGGACACCCTAAGCAGGAAATACAGTACAGATCATGAATGGGAAATCAGTAAAATGACCCCCCACCAGCATATTTGTCCATGATGAGGAACTCCTTCCATAGATTTCTTCGTAACCAGAAGGAATTGCAAATGCAAATTGTGCTGCTCCAGAGCAGGTCAAGAAAAGCAATCACTGGGAGACGTGTTCTGAATTCAGTGGAAAGATGCACTTCTATATGCATTTCCTCCAATCCCCTTCCTCCCATGAGTAATAAACAAGATATGACAAGACCATGCTTTGGTCAGCATAATAGCCCCAGCATGGATGAGGCAACATTTGTATCCAATGCTCATGAAATGTCCCTTTCTACACTGAAGAAACTCTCAGCTGACATGTGTCTCATCACAGAACAACGGCAAGAGTGCTCACTGAGACATGGACAGGCTACACTGAAAAGCCTGGAACCTTTTGGGGTTCCAATTGCTAGAGGCCCTCTGTTCAAAACTGGTCTGAGATGTGCTTCTAAATAGTAAAAATTATCCATGCACAGATCTTTCCTATGATAATGGAAAAGATTTGCAATGTGGTCTTCCAGCAGGAATATAAACCCTTTGATGGCCTCCTTACCTAACATCTTTGACTATCTACTCAATCTTAAGTTAACGGGACTATCTCTCAGCTCCATCAGTGTCCATTTAGTGACCATCAGTACCTTTTACCACAATGAGAAAATATCACCAATTTTTTTACCACCCAGTTTTGAAATGCTTTTATCTCTGGCCTTCAAAATCTATACCCAGAAATACATAATTCTACACTTCCATGCGACCTAACCATAGTTCTAAAAACTGTCACAGAACCACCCTTTGAGTCTTTAGGTACTTGCTCTCTTTCATCTTTGTATGAAAGTGGCCTTTCTAGTAGCTATCACTTCTGCTAGAAGAGTGAGCAAGTTCAGAGCACTCATGGCTAATCCTTCTTGTATCATCTTTCACAGACATAGCATAGCCAAGAGGCCACATCCCAAATTTCTCCCAAAAAAATCCTCTGATTTCCACATAAACCGGATGATATATGTATCAATCTTCTATCTGAAACCTCACAAAGACCAAGCTGAAGCAACCTGGCAGACACTTGATGTCCACAGAGCATTATTGTTCTATCTAAGCTGACCTGAACAATTTCGTATGTCCATTAGACTTTTTATTTCCACAACTTAATGATCTAAGGGTAAACTAATTTCTTCCCAAAGATTTGTCAAAATGGATTTTGGAACGTATTTAGCTGTACTATGAACAATCGGGTTCAAATACTCCACAACACATTAAGGCTCACTCCACTATATCTGTGCCCACCTCTGTGGCCTTCCTTAACATTCCTATGCCCGAAATCCACAGGGCTGTCACATGGACTTCTAAGCACACCTTTATAAAATACTATGCTATTACATACATGCCTGAAACGGGCACTAGATTTGAGTTGTCAGTACTGGCAACAATCACTGAAGCTGCTCCGAAGTCCCCGTAACCTTTGTTAGGAACTGCTGTTCACTCACCTGAAGTGGAGCATTCACAGGGACAACACTTGAAGAAGAAAGGAAAGTTGCTTACCTTAGTGCAGGAGCTAGCATTCTCTGAGATGTGTACCCCTGTAATTGCTCCACTAGCCCCCCCGCCACTTCGGAAATGTTGAGACTCCACAGTAGAGAAGGAAACGAGAGGAGTGGGCTGCCCAAGCAACAGTTGGTGCATTGTGTCACAAGACACCATCTGCACATGTGTGACCTGCACACACACACTGCTGCTGAAATGTCTAATCAATGGCACCGGGGTAAGCCAACAACTAAAGTGCAGCAGTCACAGGGGGACACATTTTGAAGAATGTTGGCTACTGGATGTAGGTGAGCAATCTTCCTTTTTTTAATACAGGAGATCAGAGTACATAGTCTCTTTTGGCCTTGGGATTGCTGAAGTTTAATATTATAACTTTGTTATCCAAATTGTAAAATAAATTATACTATATTAAATGCCTGAAAACTTCTTAGTGATTTGGAAAAGGCCTAGGCATTTATGGATATAAGTTCTGGAAGATAAATTTTATATGTCTTCTTTTACATGAGTTGATGGGTGGGAGAGGCTAGGCAGTGTTGAGTACTCTGGGCTTCAGGCATTCTACAGATGAGATTTAAAAAAAAATATTCTCAGTTCTTTGTAATTCTCATTATGTTCTATCCCTTTTCAAAAAATTAAAAGAATTTCTATCAATATTACTACTGTTTAGCAATTGCTAATGCACAACAGTAATTTGGCTGATTGCATAATACCTTTTAATAGCTCTAGTACAACAGTTTGAAAATATGACAGGAAGAAGATAATAAAAGAGATGATAAGAAAGATAGTGTAAGGGAGCAGTTCTCAAACTGTAGGTTAAGGCTCTATTTTAATGGGGTCACCAGGCCTGGCTTTAGCCTTTCTGAAGCCTGGTGCTAAAGCATGAGCCCCCCTGCCAGGAACTGAAGTCAAATCTGAGGCTTGAGTTTCAGTCTTGGGTAGCAGGGCTCAGGTTACAGCCCCTTTCTCAGAGCTGGAACCCTCAGGCCTCATCTTCAGCTTTGGCCCCTCCACCTGGGGTGGCAGAGCTTGAGCTGAAATTCAGCTTTGCCTCTCCCACCCACTCAGCGTGGCAGGTCTAGGGCTAAGGTTTTGCCCCCTGTTCAAGAGCCATATAGTAGGGTTTTCTTTTTGGTTTTTTGTCTAAGGAGGTTGTAGTGTAGTGAAGTTTTGAGAGCCACTGGTGTAAGGACTACTGAACTCTGAAATAATATTACAGAACACTCAATGCTTTTTATAAAGAAATGTGCAAATATAACTAAAAGATAGACTACTCTCTTAGTGAATGTCAGTTGTATCCTCACCTGAAGTTATAGTAACAAGCAATTTTATGGTTGAAAACTTAGACATAACGTTGAAGCGAAGTGAGCAGGCTCAATTATTATTTTTGGAAACAAAATACTTGAAAACATAGTCATACATGTCCTTAGAAGCTACTATATTAAAAGAAGGAAAACACAAAAATAGTCAGTATTTGCAGGAGAAATAACAGGTGATGAAATGTCCCTATGGTGGGAACTGAAAAATCTGGTGAGTCTCTACCTCTTATAAGTTTGTGAGGAGTATAGTTGTTTCTAAAGGAGATTGTTAGTTACTTTTCCTGTGTAGTAATATTACAGTGTATTTTGTCTATAGCGAGACTGGAAGCATGTCAAGGAGTGTTCTCTTGTACTGATCTTAGCAAATGTTTTGGTACTCAGTGCCCAAATAACCATCAGACACTTGCTTAACTGATTCTATAGCTTTCATTTCATCTCCATTCCTTCATTTGTCCATCCATCTTGTTTGTTTTTTAATTGAAAATTCAATCTGTTACTTTTACAGGATGTTGTGAAGAAAACTTGCATTTCAGTTACTCAGATATTATAATGATGGAGGCCATATTTAGTAGAGCCTGGATACAAAAATGTGGATCTGCATCCTGCTCAGTGTCAGCCTGTAACCAATCTGGAATCTGTATTTTCAGGTTTTATGTCCATCTGCACTGCCTCATCTAGTAGCAGCTCCTGCTCTGACTATAGGAGCAGAGCCTCTGTCTGGCTGCCGCAGCTGTGCTGAGTTGAAGTGGGAGGAAGGAGTTGCCAGCAGCTCCGGATCTAGTTCAGAGCCTCCATGGGCGCCAGTCTCAACAATTTTTATTCTGTCTAGGGAAGCCAGAGCTGCTGAGATCACTCAGCTGTTCAGTGGCAGTTGCCAGTTGTTTGATTGGGTTGCTGGCAGTGGGGGAAAGGGTTGGGGGTTACCAGCTAATTGGTGGAGTGGGGAGGACTGGGCACTGGGGCTCCTAGAGTCAGAGATGGGACTAGCTGGTGTAAGATGAGCTCCTGTGAGTGACTTGTCTCTGATCAACTTTTAGACTGCAAGCAGAGCTGGGCTGGGATTGGCTGGAGGGCTTCGTTTATTCCCTGCTGTGCTTTTACATTGCTCGCTGCTCTCTGCAACTGTGGCAAAGGCAGCAGCAGCAGCTGATGCACCCTGAGCAAATAAAAATAGAATCTGGATTTGAGCTCCAATCCACAGCAATAGATCTGTGGATATCCTCATCCACATTCATGGATGTGGTTACTGCCAGATCTGAAACGGATACCTATGGATCTGCAGGGCTCTACGTATTAGTACCAGAACAGTGAAATAATTTGTCCAAGATTACACAGGTGATCCTATGGCAGAGTCAGAAATGAAACGCAGAAATTCTGATTCCCTGTTCTCTGGTCTAATCCCTAGAAGATCACACTGCCTCTTAAAATATACATATTATGGGTTTCTTTTGCTAGCTCTACACTATGGTTAACTAAAGTGCTGTTTCCAGAGCTGTTTTACTATCCAGTGTATATAATTTTTATGAAGCCCATCTCTGCCCCTGCACAGTTGTGAAATGAGTCCACTTCTCATACTCTAGTCCTTCCTTCTCATCTTAATCCATTTTAACTCACCTGTATTGATCTTGTACTGTCAGGCTATCTTCTGTGCTTGATCCTGTTTCTTCTGAAGTCAGGAGAGTGATTCCCTTTAAATCACAGTGCGAGTAGAATTGCGACATTATCCTTTTATTGGGCAGAGAATAATCTGTCAGAAAACAATTGTGGCAGGTCTTGATCAGCATTTTTCAGTAGGGGGATTGGTTTACTGATGGATACTAGTTATGTTGCTTCTTAGTTACCGGCTTACACATAATTAAAGAATCACAAGTAGTGGGGGGAAAAAAAGTTAACCTGTTAGGATGTTGGATGTGAATGAGTTGATCATCCTAATCAAATTTTTATTGGGTAACTGTTACTGTTAACTGTATTACAAAAGTGAAGAGAAGTCCTGATTCTTCTTTGAGTGATTTTCCTCTGGGTGCTCCACTTTAGGTGTGTTCTGCACTGTTGATTGGAAGTCTTTTAGCAGTACTTGTTCGGGTCATGTGTGCACAGAATGTGTCTTGCAGCTGTTTGAGTGACTTTGGTGCACGCGTGAACTCATCCTGCCTCACCAATTCCTTTTCAACTGTCTGTGGTCAAAGATGGAGGATCAGGATGGAGAGAGTTTCTTGTCCTTAAAAGAAAATTATTTGAAAAAAATATTAGTCAACCTTTAGGCGGTTTTAGTCTGTTTTTTAGTTAGTGCTTTCTTTAGATTAGTTATTCTGTTCTTCCTCTTTCATAGTAATGGGTTTCAGTTAATTCTCCTTGTTCATTGTTTCACTCATGTTAGCTCTCAAGATGCCAGGCTAACCAGACTTCAAGAGGTGTTCTTCTTGTGAGCAGGCTCTGCCTGACTTGGACAGACATTACCCCAAAATACAGCCACTGCCAAAACCTAAGTGCGAGGGCAGGAAAGAATAGGGACCTGAGGTTAAAACTTTTATCTTCATGGAAGAGTCTCAGACATTCCTCTAGTCTGGGACCTGAGGAACTTCCCATGGAAAACCTGCCTTGTGCTCCGAGAGGGAGAGCTTCACTGCTACTGGAGACTAGCAATTCAAAAAGAAGAAGCTCCCCTAACAGGATGTCTGCAAGACATAATACCAACAAGGTGAGTTGTTCCTCCCGTACAAATCAGTCCATGAAGCCAAAGGACTCAATGTTCAGGCGAGGAGTCAAGGTTCAGACACAGACACTCCTCCTCAGATGTAGCACTGAAAAAAGATGAAGCATACAGAGCACCTGAGCATGAGCCAGCAGCACCCACCACGGCACCCGAGAGGCAGCAGTCGCTAAGACAGCTCTTGGCACTGGAGCCACACATGGCACTGACAGTGGCCCAGGCACTGCAGCCAGTGCTGGATGCTACTGTGTTACTGAGGACACATTTGGCACTGACAACGGTGCTGCCTGAAAAGAAAACAAGTAACCAACACCACCTTGCATCCTCTCCACATTGAGGGGGATCAGCTCCCTATACAACTCAGTCATTAGGACCTCTCACCAGTGTATTTTATGTGGCCAGTGTGCACTGACATTGAAGAAGCTCAGTTTTATTCCGTATGCTCTTTCCACACCAGACCATCAGTGGACTCGTGAGGCTACGCACCCAGATGGGGACCTGCCCCATACCCTTGGTAGAAGCCACCTTGGTTCCCTCGACGTATGCCATGACAGATGGGCTGGCAAAATTGGGAAGCCTACTCCTCTCATTCTAGAGTCTGTTAGATCCCTAGTTCTTGTGGAACTAGACACAGGTTGTGACTGGGCCGTTCTGGGATAACTGCATGAAAATGCAAATATTAAGACAGGCTGCAAAAAGGAGAGCAGATTCACCCAGCACTGGTTGCATAACCAGAAGATAACTTTCCTCTATCAGTCCAAACAATGCTTCTGAGTCCCCATGCTAGTTATTAAGAAACTTCAGCAAAAATATACTCAGCCCCCTTTATTGCATTTTAGCCACTGGGTCTAGTAAAAGAGATAAGATACTTAATGCTCCAAGCTCTTTGCTCAAAAGGGTCAGCCACTTTACATAGAACAATATAGGTTTGGATCTTACCCAAAATACCACTCTGCTAGCCAATCCTTTACTTACTAAAACTACAGGTTTATTATATAGAGGAAAAAACCTTATGAGAAACATTAAAAGGTCAAAGCAAATCACATGCATACAATGATTAAAAGTCCATGTAAAGCAAGCCCTTGGTAGAATCTGGAGTTTGCAGGCTTATATAGATCCTCTGGTAAACATGCAGTACTTGGATGGGTCGCAGTCCATTGCTCACAGTGCAGATGAATCCATCCAGAGGTAGGTGCTACCTGAAAGCTCAGACTGAAGACACATGCAGACAGAGTAGAGGCCATGCTGTTTGCCCCTGTTATCATCTCTGGCCCTTTCCATGCTATGTGGAATTTTTCAGCAGCAAAATGCAGATTAGAAAGCTCATGCGAAAAATAAATCTGTTAGTCTTTAAATGCCTCATGACTCCTTGGTTTTTTTTTTATTTATTTATTTATTTATTTTGCTGGACTAGGCTAACACACCTGACCCTTTGAAAATAGAGTCACATAGCCAGTCTTGACGACTCATTGAGCAGGTTTCTCCATAGGCCCATTGTACCTGTGGTTCTCTTAATGGGCCATTAAGGAGGCAATTGCTGTAGACACCCTGTCTTGGGTGTTTCCCAGGATCACATAAATTGAAGCACAGATATAACAATATATTCATAACTTTTCATACAGATGTAACACCTACACCTAAACAATATAATCATTCTTAGCAAATTATAACTTTTTATTGGTACCCAAAATGGCGTATCATGGATTATTGCAATTTTGAAACAGATAAAATAAATGGTCCCCTAAATCCAATCAGCGTCACACAGGTCACCTAGTACAGTGGTTCCCAGCTCTTTCAGTAACACATCAGACTTCAATGAGACAAACCATTCCATGGCACATCCGCTTTTTTCAGCTGAATCGATTGCTCATGAACATCACACTTATTTATATTTGCTATGGTTACTGTATTAGTTGAGGGGCTTGCAGCATAGTGCATGCAACAAGCTAAAGAAGGATCAAATGTGTTAATGTTTCAAATACACTGGAAAAAAATGTCAGCTCAGTTTTGCCCTTTGGCCACCTACGTATAGAATATTCACGTTTTGGAATCAGAAGACCAATCCCTTGCTTTTAATTTGATGATTAATTTTCACAAGTTTTATGAGTTGTAATTTTGGTTGGATAGAATGTTGTTTAAGATGAAACAATGTTGTACATTGATTTTTTTTCATTACTTTGGTACAAAATTTCACAGCACAGTTCTCACAGCATACTGGTTGAAAAACACTACCTAAAGCACCTTATCCAACCACTTCTGCAGTAGTGTTGGGATATACACCTACAGTTAGGGACAAGTGGGGATTAAGAATTACATCCCCCTTAAATATGAGTTGTCATCTTCACTGGATAATGCTGTGACTCATCCACCTTCCCACCTGTAGGGGACCCAAAAACAGTTCATTGAACTATTTTAAAAGGGTCACATGGGAGTCAGAGATTCCGCTGGAGGAGGTAGCTGACTCGCAACATGCAAAATTTTTAGTAATTTATGTTGAAACATCTTACAAAAATTGCCCTCCCCATAGAAGAAGAGTTAATGGAACCAGCTAATAGAAGGAGGATGCCCATCTAGATTCCCTCCCAGTAATAAGTGCAGTGAGAGGAGGTATAACATTCTGACCAAAGGGATGGACTCTTTATTTACAAATCCACTAGCAAAGTCATTGGTAAGAGGTGCAGCCAGCCAAAGAGGCAAGTAAACAAGCTTCAAATCAACCCTGCAAGACAAGGATTGGAAATTACTTGACCTTTTCAGGAGAAAGGTCCCCTGATCCTCCATTCTTATAATCAGAGGAGGAAATTGTGCATCTAACATCACACCTAACAGCGTGGTACCGATTTGGTTCTAATCAAAGGAGTTAGAATACTTAGAACCTGTCATACAGGTCCTATTAAATAGCAGGAAGCCTACAACTAGAAGGATTTTCCTCCAAAAATGGTGCTGATTACATTCCTGTTGCTCAAACAGACAAGTTACAGCGATATGCTATTCTATACTGATCATCCTTGATTTGTTTCAGTTCAGGATTATCAGTTAGCTCTCTGAAAATTCACCTTGTAGCAATTTCAGTATTCCATGACCATGTTAGTGATCTCCACTCATCCACCTGTGAGATGATTCTTAGCAGGATTACAGAGAGTCTTCCTGACTGTACATTCCACACTAATTCTATGGAACTTTAATTTGGTATTATGGACTGTTATGAGACCAAGTTCCAAAGGGGTAGCCATGTTAGTCTAATTCAGTAAAACAAATAAGGAGTCCTGTGACACTTAAAGACTAACAAATTTATTTATTCCATGATCTTTTGTAGAATAAAAGCCCTTTTTTCAGGTGATTTGAAGATGAGGAAATTTACAGAATGGGAAGAAATAAATGCAAGGAAGTGTAGTCTTGAGATTGGGTCACACTGTAACAGCAAATCGAAGCAGTTAAGATTCAAACACTGAGGAACAGCATTTTTAGGAAGATGAGCTCAAATCACCTATTGTAATTAGAAGAAAATCCAAAGTCCCCATTAAGCCCTGAAGTAATACAGTCAAATATGCAAATAAATTGAGCCCCTGGTAAAGTGCTTTTTATTGCATATGCCCATGAAAGTATCCTTTTTGGTCACTATTACATCCACCAGGTGGGCAAGGGATATCAGTGTACTCATGCAAATTTCCGTTATGCAATGTTCCATAAAATAAGGTCACACTTATCCTTATCCAAGTTTCTACCCAAAATTGCCTCAGATGTTCACATCAACCAACCTATTTATTTATCCACCTTCTATCCCAAACCCTCTATTAATCCTGAGGAAGCAGCATGTTACATAGTGGATGTTAGCTGGGCCTTGTCTTTCAATCTAGGAAGAACAAAAACATTTAGAAAATTGAAGTCACTGTTTATGTCACTGGCCAGACGCTCAAAAGGCAAGGCCATATCCAGCCAAAGACTATCAAAGTGGATGAAATAATGTATTCACGTGTGTTATCAACAAAGAGAAATGCAGGCTTCATTGGGTATATGAACACACTCTACTATTGCACTCCTAAACAATATTGCCTTCTTGGGTGTATGCATGGTAGCCACGTGGATGTCACTTAATATGTTCGCCATCCGTTATGCAATAGATGAAACATCTGTGAGTGATGCCATCACAGGCAGAGCTGTACTTTGTATACCGAAGTCTCTCCATCAATTAATGGTCATTGCTATGGTCTCCTAAAGTGGAACACTCAGGGACATCACATGAAAAAGACATGGTTACTCACCTGTGGTAACTGTTGTCCTTTGAGATGTGTTTCCCTGAGGGTGCTTCACTATCCACCCTCCTGACCTCTACTTTGGAGTTCAGTTAATGGATTTGGAGGTAGAAAAGGAACTGAGGAGAGGGGGTTGTACACTCATGCTGAAGCTATGTTGAAGCTATCATGAGATACATTTTGCGTGTGTGTGAACCAGATCAGTACTGCTAAAAAAATCTGTGATCAATGGTGTGGGACATGATGGCATGTAGAGTGGACTAGCCATAGGGACACACCTCTCAAAGGACATCAGTTACTGTAGGTGAGTAACTTGTGCCTTATACTTCCATGTCCAAGATTTCCTGTTGTCAGCTCCTCAGGTGGAGTTGGAAATTAGCATGTAATGTGTTTTTACGGTCTGTTGGAGGCAAAGAGAGTTCTTTTTCGAGAAGTGGGGAGGTGAGGTATGAAGTCTGTTGCTAAAAGTAGAAGTATTCTATGTGGGCATTTAGTGACAGCTCATAAATGTATTTTGACATGGCATTTCCTTTCTTAAAGCTTGTATTGGGGTAGCTATGTCCCTTGGGCAACCTTAACTGGTTTTTCACAAAAATTTTGTTTGTGCAAAGTTTAGTCAAAAAGTGTGTTGATATACAACATATTGTATCTTTCTTTGTATATTGGGAGCAAATCTCAGGCAGATGGCCCAAGTAGTTTTTCCTTCTGCATGTCCTGTTATCTCTGTTTCCTTCCTGCAAGAGGCTCAGTTTGTTTCTTTTAAGTCTCATCTCCTGAAAGCAATGCAATTTTAGGATACATATGTTTTAGGTTACCGTATATACTAGGGTATAAGCCAATCCAGGCACAAGCCGACACCCAATTCCGAGCCCGAAAAAGAAGCTAAAATTGGTGACCCAGGTATAAGCCAAGCTCCCCTAACCCCCCAGCCACTGCTGCTGGCTTCCTCTGGAGTTTCTGACAGCTTCCCTACCCCAAAATCTCTGCTGCTGCTTTTCCCTTGCCCCCCTGCTGTCCATTCCTCACTCCTGCCCTGCCCTTTCTTAACTTCCGTCACCCCTGCTGCCCCCTGCTCTGCCCTTTCCTCACTGCTACACCCCTGCTTGCTTCTCAGTTTCCTGCTGCTGCCCCCTGCACCGCCCTTCCTTCACTGTTGTCCCCCTGCTTCCACCTGCTCTGCCCTTTCCTCACTGCTGTCACCCCTGCTGCCTGCCTCACTACTGCTCCCTGGTCACTTCTCATTTACCTCGCTGTTGCCCCTTGCTCTGCCCTTTCCTCACTGTTGCCCCCTTGCTCCCACCTGCTCTGCCCTTTCCTCACTTCCGTCACCCCTGCTGCTCCCTGCTCTGCCCTTTCCTCACTGCTACCACCCTGCTCACTTCTGTTTCCTGCTGCTGCCCCCTGCTCCTTCTGCTGCCCCCTGCTCTGACCTTCCCTCACTTCTGCCCCCTGCTCTGCGCCTTTCTCACTGCTGCTCTCTGCTCCTCCTACTGCCCTCTCCTCACTGCCACCCTTCCCTCACTGCTATGTGCTGCTCCCCCATGCTCTGCCTCTTCCCTCACTGCTGCCCCCCCTGCTCTTCTTTCTGCCCCCTGGCTCTTCACTGATGCACTCCTACTCCCTTCTCAGTGCCCTGCTGTTGCTCCCCTGTTCCCCAACAACCTTTCCACCCCTTTCCCCGTCACCCTCCAAACCCTGCTGCTGCTCTTCCCAGCCTGCCAGCCCCCCCCCCATCCCTGGTCCCTGTCCCTGCTTCCCTGGGCTCCCCAAAAACCCTGGGTCCTCCTGCCACTTTCCCCGGGCTCCCTGACCCCCCCCCCAATGCCCAAGCCCTGCCTCCCCTTCCCTGGCCTCCCTGAACACCCCCCCCCCAAAACCAAACCCTCCTGGCCGTCCCATCACTTTCCCCAATTCCCCGACCCACTCCCCAACCTCTGGTCCCTGCTGCCGCTTCCCTGGCCTCCCTGAATCCTCCCTGAATCAATGTCCAGGCTGACCTCCCCCCAGGGCCCCCTTACTTGGCCGCTCCAGATGCTGGGGTCCCTTCTTTACTCCAGCCCGAGCCCCCGCCGACTGCCCAAGATGGCCACCCGGCAACACTGGGGCTCCGGCCTGCCACATGGTCAGAGAAACTGCTGGCTGGGGCTGTCTATTGTATTCTCTCAAGTATAAGCCGAGAGCCTGTTCTGAAGCCAGTTTTCAGGCACAAAATTCTCGGCTTATCCACGATGATATACGGTAACTAGGATAATCATGCCAATTCTTCAGTCTGATTTTAATGAAATCCTACTTTTACCCAATTTTAAAACTGAAGACCATCCAGTTACTCAGTAAAAATCAATCAGTAAGTATCACAGCCCATTTTTGGAGCATCCTATTTCCAGACTTTTTGTACATATTGTCTCCTATCATCATAGGATTATTATCAAATGCTTCTATGCTATTTTTATTTGATTGTCCTCACTAGTAATTTTGAGAACAAAAGATTTTGTAAAACAGAGTTATTTAATGTAAGAATGTTAAAGGAAATCAAGAAATAATTGAGAATTCTTTTTTCCCCACAGTTTGTGTTTTGTATACTCAAGGTATTGGAAACAAAGAATGGAGAGAGGTAAGGTTGTTTGTGGTTTTTTTTTTCCTTCTGTTTTTTATTCTTTAAGTCTGGTTGTTCGTCATGGCAAAAAGGAAAAAGTCTTGGTTGGTTGGTTGGTTGGTTGGTTGGTTGGTTGTTATGCAAAAAATCATACTCTCAACTGTACAAGAAAAGATGCCAAGATACTACGGGTACTTTATTTTGAACTCTTGTATTTATGCTTTCTATATTTCCGTTTAAAATGGTCACATCCATTTAAGAAGAAAGGTGAGTGTCCTGTGCTTCCTTCCGTCTTAAATCAACTTTATTTTGTAAAAGTAAGAAGCAGGCTAATCAAGGTTGCAAAGGCCATTTGGGAAGGGGAGGAGCAGTAGGAGGAAGTTTGAGGGAGAAGAAGAATAGATGAATGGGAATTTGTCACAGGTTGCTCTTAATAGTTTTACTTCTCAGATTAGACATAGTGGTGCTTTGCAGTTGTTTTATGTTAAGAGTTCTTAAGCTGGCTGGGTGCCTTGAAACTCTAAATGGGAAGAAGAAATTAATTGTTGGGATGATTCCAACTGCTGACAAGTGGTAGTGTCTGAAATGTGTAACTTATCTTACAGCTTTGTTGTCCTACACTAAATAAGTTAGTGGTCTCAGTTCAGTTTTTAGGGAATAGATGTCCACATCACTTATCTGTAGTACTGTATTGTTGTTGGCAATGTAAGAGAGCGATGATATTGCGTGTTTTGTAACTTTTTTCCTCTTAGAGGAATTCATTTTGCAGGACAACAGTAGCCTCTCTCTTGCTAGATAGCAGAGTTCAGAACACTGTACCTTTTGAAGAGGAGCCCCTGACTTAGGAGGAATTTTTAGCATGTTTTATTCCAGTTTGGGAGTTGAATTAAAACAGACACTTGGACATGCAGATGCCAAGAAGCTGAGTCATATTTTTGTCATGTTGAGGGTTAATTATGTCTGGCTTTTGTCTGTCACAATAGAGTAGACTCTCAGCATTACACTTATTGTGAAATTCAGGGTTCAGAGTCGGGTATCTTTATGGGGGCAAAGTTAAGGTTGTGTGGTAAGTACTGTGATGAACTATAGCTATACCAATGTAGCTATACCAATGATGAGAAGTTTGTCAGTGGAGCAATGGATAGAATGTACAGTTATGTGATGTAACATTTCACTTTCCTATTTTGTCATTGTTATGTTGTGTTGTAACCTTAACTATTTACAAATGCAGTTTTTGTGTATGTATGTCCTAGATTTCTATAACACTTTAGCATTAAATGTTTTTGATTTCTTGCCTACATTCTGGGGGTGAGAGAAGTGCTAGAACTGTGCAAAAGAAGGAATGAGGTACTTAGAGCTTTTCTGACAAAGGGGCATACAGCTCAGTACCAACCGTAACCCCTTCTCTCCCTATGCAGACCCAGCATATCTGCCTTCCCTCTCTTTCCCCGATTCATCTTTGTAGAAAACTTAGCAGAGATGACTTGAGCTAGTTTTGAGAGTATAAAGATTTTGTCTGTCTTGAAAATGAACAGTATTAAATATTTTTCATAATCATAAATATTGGTCAATTTATGAATGCTCCAGAATCTGAGATTACTTTTAAAAAAAAAGTTTAATTCTTATGGTTGTAAAGACAGTTTTGAAAATGTGACCAGCTGTAACTGATTCACTGTTGTCTGCATAAGTTTGCAGACAGCTGCAAATATTTCAGAAAGATGCAGTCTTCTGCATTTATTTCAGTGAAGATGTTAATTCTGAAACCTAAAGAAGAATAATTTAAAAGTGAGCAGTTATTCTTTTTGTTAATAATAGAAACATATATCTAATGCTTGTGCAGCCTAATTCTGTAGAGGACTCATGCAGCTGAGTAGCTGTGGGAAAGCATAGGATGCAAATGGGATTTATGTGCAGGAGGAAGAAAGCATTTCTCCCTCCAGTTCTGCTCTGCTTAGTCCCAGGTTCCCTTTACTACAGTCACATTGCTCTCCACAGATTAGTTTGTCTCTCTGACAACTTCTGTGTCTCATTTCTCCAACCATGTTGTTCGCAGATATCCATCCTGCATATCTTCCCACAGGCAACCCTATTCATTAATTCTGTTCATACTTTCTTATAGTTTATTCTTGGCACAATATGTTAAGGCAAAGGAAGAGAGAATTAGTGTTGGTCCGTGGATGAGTGAGTTGTGGAAGCAAGGTTGCAGTGGATTCTAGAGCATTTGTTTAACATTCACCGTCTTCCATACAGATAAGGTTGTCCTGCACCCTTTACCCAAATTACTCTCCAAAGTAGCGTCTAACTTCTTTTTCTCAGCCAGGCCATTGACCTTGCTTTTACCTCATTAGGAGAGTGAGAGTGAAAGATCTAGTTAGCTGTGGCTACCAGACTTAAAATGTTATGGGATAGCTCAGCCAGTTCTGTTTTGGTCTTGAGTTGAAGAATAAACTCAGTCTGTGTTTTTACATGTCTGTGTCCCTGTCTGCTGGTTTCTCTTTTGGAATGCAAGTATCTTCCAACAAAGGGGCAGTTAGACACTGTGCTGTAGGTATCAAGAACAGTGGGTTACTTGCCCGTAACTGTCCTTCTTTGAGATGGGCTGCTCACATACATTCAGTTACAGGTGTCCACATGCCGCAGCACGTGGTAGCTCGGAAGGTCTTTAGCCTTAGCCTGTCAGGTCAGGGCACAAGGCCAATGCCCCCTCGGTGCCACGACTGCGGCTATATAGGTGACCGTGACCCTGACCCTCCCAGTCCCATGTACTCTCGCCAACTCTGTTAGCGGGGATGGTGGGAGGGGCCTGAATGTATATGAGCAGCCCATCTCGAAGAAGGACATTTATTGGTAAGTAACCCACCGTTCTTCTTTGAGCACTGCTCACATCATTCAGTTACAGGTGACTGCTAGCTGTACTCGTGGATGGTGGGAGGAGTTACAGTCTACCCACACTGAGTACAGCTCTGTCCAAAGTGGCATCATCTCTAGCTTGCTGGGTGATGGCTTAGTGCATCATGAAGGTATGTATCGATGACCACATAGTTGCCCTGCAGATCTCTTGGATCAGGACCCTGGCAAGGAAGGCTGTTGACAACACTTGGGCCCTGGTAGAATGAGGTCTAACAGTCCCAGGAAGGGGCGTGTTCGACCTTCCGTAGCAGTCTTTAATGCAGTTCACAATCCATTTGGAGATGCACTGTGAGGACACTGGGAGACCTCTCTTGCATTCGGCGACTGCCACAAAGAGTTGGGAGGTCTTGTGGAACGGCCAAGCATGCTTGGTGTAAGTCAGGAGCGCTCTCCTCATGTTCAGGGTATGCCATCTCCTCTGGTTCTCTGTAACCTGAGGGTCTGGATAAAAAACTGGCAGGCAGATTTCCTGGTTAAGGTGGAAGGGGGTGACCACCTTAGGAAGGGAGGATGGGTGGTGATGTAGGACCGCTTTATCCAGGTAGAACCTTGTATACGGGGGTTCTGAGGAGAGGGCTTTCAATTCTGAAACCCTTCTAGCACAGGTGATTGTTACTAAGAAAGCCACCTTCCAAGATAGGGCCAGCAGGGTGGCTGAGTCCAAGGGTTCATAGGGTGGCTCTGTCATCACCTGGAGTACCACATTTAGGTCCCAAAGGGGGCGGGGGGGTTACGGGGTTGAAGAAAGAGTCTGTCCACCCCCTTCAGGAATCTCGTGGAGGTAGGATGGGAGAAGACCGGGGCCCCATGCACTCTTTTGTGGAGAGGTGAGATTGCCTCTAGGTGGACTCTCAGTGAAGAAGAAAGGTCTTTTCCCCTAAGGTCTAACAGATAGTTGAGGATTAGGTGTATTGGTGCTGATATAGGGTCTACACCTTTGTCCTGGGGCCAGATGGAGAATTGCTTCCATTTGGCTGCATACGTGGACCTGGTAGATGGTCTTCTGCTACCAGCCAGGACCTTCTTAATCCTATCTGAGCAGACCCTCTCCTGCTCGCTGAGCCAGAGAGCATCCAGGCCATCAAGTACAGACAGTCCGGGCTCGGGTGCTGGAGGAGCCCCCGGGTCCTGTGTTAGGAGGTCCACCCACAGTGGAAGGCAGATCGGGGTCTCTACAGACATGTCCCCCAGGAGCGGGAACCGGTGTTGTCTGGGCCAGTCCGGAGCTATCAGTATCATGTTTGCTCTGTCCATATTGATCTTCAAGAGGACCCTCTGAATCAGAGAACTGGAGGGAAGGCATCCATCAGGGGCCCTGACCAGTTGATGTGGAAGGCGTCGCTGAGAGACCCTTTCTCCTGGCCCCTGAGGGAGCAGAACTGGGGACAGTTGTGGTTCTGCCATGTCATAAACAGGTCTGTCTGGGGTGACCCCCATTTGTCTTGCAGAAGGGAGAAAACCTTGTCTTGGAGAGACCGCCCTTCATTCACTAGGGACTTTCTGCTGAGCGAGTCCGCTAGCTCGTTGTCCACCCCCAGTAGATGGGTGGCCACCGGAGTGAAGTTGTGTTCTATGGCCAGCTCCCAGAATTTGCATGCTTTTTCGCAAAGCATTGGGGAGCGGACCCTTCCCTGCCGGTTCGTATAGTACATGGCTGTGGTGGTGTCCATGAGGATCTGGATTGACCTGCCCTATATCTTGTCCAGGAAGGTCATACAAGCTAGTCTGATGGCCCGCAGTTCCTTCACATTTATATGAAGAGGTCTGTCCGCGTGGGACCAGAGCCCTTGAGTGGAGAGGCCCCCAGAGATATGAGCACCCCACCCTGAGTTCAAGGCATCTGGTATCAGGGTCACTGAGGGCCTGAGCTCTTTGAAGGGAATGCCCCCATGGCAAAATGGGGATCCCTCCAAATCTGAAGTGCTCCAGAGTGTCCTGGAGAACAGACACTACCTTGTTAAGGGAGTCCCTCTGTGGCTGGAACACTGTGGAGAACCAGCCCTGGAATAGCCTCATTCTCAAGTGTGCAATCTGAATCACGGAGGTGGAGGCTGCCGTGTGGCTGAGGAGCTGCAAGTATCAGCAGGCTGTGGTCACCTGGGACATCTGCAGCTCTGTAATGATGGTGCACATGGAGTGAAATCTTGAGGGGGCAGGGATGCTGTCCCTTTGCAAGCGTCCGGGCACGCACCTATGAACTCTATGTCCTGGGACCTGCGGAGTTTTGACTTGGTTTATACAGGGACCCAGGGACCCATAAGAGCTTCACTACTGCTCTTATACATTGGACAAACGGGACGATTGCTGTGCAAAAGGATAAATGAACACGGAGCTGATATCAGAAATCACAGAACAAAGAAATCAGTTGCTGAGCACTTTTTCATCTTTCTAATCACTCGATAAATGATTTGTTAATGACTGTTGTCAGAGATGCGACTGGGACATCAAGACTTCAAAGAGAAACTTCTGAACTCGAATTAATATGCAAATTGAATTGTGTAAAAACAGGATTGAATCAAGACTATATGGGTTCTTTTCCCATTACAAAGGGTAATTTGACTTCAGGCTTCCCAGGGTTTCAACCTAACAACTGCTCTGATTTGCTGTTACTGTATGACCTGATCCTATGTTTTACACCCTCTTGCATTTATTTTCATTCGATTCTGTAAGTTCACCCATCTTCGAAGCATCTGACGAAGTGGGATTTTCTCCCATGAAGCTCATGCGAAAAATAAATCTGTTAGTCTTAGTGTCACATGATTCCTTGTTTTTAGTGCTGGATTAGACTAACACAGCTATTCCTTTGGAAATTTACTAATGGGGTCAGTCCTGTGCCCGGTGTCCGAAACTGTGAAGTCAGTGTTGGTACCATCTAGACCCTTGATGCAGAGCTCACAGTTGGTACCGGCTCCTCCTCAGCACTGCTCCTCCTCCATCCCCTGCTGAGGGAGGAGAAAAAGCTCTGTCAGGGGCAAAGTTGCTCTCCCAAGGCTCTGAAGAAGCAGGGGTTGAGCTTCATTCCAGGAGCACAGGATGGACGAGAGGCTTTCTCCACCCTGGTGTCCCCAAGGGAAGACTTGCCCCCAGCTCCTGGGAGTGTGAGGGCGCCTCTCTGCCTCCTAGTACTGTCAACCTAGGAGGCTTATCAGGTCACAAAGGATGGTAATGACTTTGCCTTCTGTTCCTCACACAAGGAATTTACCTGTGGCAGCGACACTGGAGGGAAGCCAGCTATGGTACTGCCTCAGTGGTTGTCTGGATCTTTGGCACAGCTCTCTCCAGGAATGGAGTCACAGCAGGGATGCCTGTTGGGTGGCAGCCAACAGAGGGACCAGAGTGTACTAGCACCCCAGGCCTGTGAGACCCCAACCACCTAGTCATGGCCCGTACCTGGGAGAGTAGACAATCTCAGAGATCTCTTCCAGGGAATTCTACATTGACCGAACATGGTCGCCGTTCTGCCTCACTGGTACTGACAAGTTTGCCTTCAGTACAGAGATTCAGAAGCCAGTCACTAGAGAGAACAAAAGCAACCTTGGGAAAATGGGCCCAGAAGTCTTCCGTGATGTGACACTGCTTGGCTTCTAACTAGTCAGACTCAGCCCACAGGAGTCAGCACCCTACTCTGCACTGCTGTAGCTCATTCTTGGTGAGCTCTGTGGCCCATCATTCTTCGCAGGGCCGCAGAGCCAGGCACTGACACTGGAGAGACTGCAGGTTTTCCTGCCTCAAATCCTTGCTGGAGACTGGGTGTCACTTCAGGCATATGAATGGTACAGATGCTACTGTCACCCCTGCCTTGGTGTGGCCCCCTCGCCAATAACCCTCCCAGTGGCCATACTGGGGTTCATAGACTTTCCAAACAGGTCAAGGTCCCCTGTTCCTACAGTCCACTGGGACACAGCGCCCCTTCCCCTGCTGCTCTTAGGGACTGCTCCCTAGACTCGGAGGACCTCTAGGTTTGTTGGACAATTTTAAAGTGTACCAGGACTTGCTCAGGCAGGTAGCTGTCAACCTCATTTAAAGGCAGAGGAGATAAAGGAGACAGGAGATGGGCACTTTAGTGTTCTGACAGCGACTGTGCCTTCCAAGGTGGCCTTAACTGTCCGTGAAGAGGTCTTGAAGATTGCCAAGACCCTAGGGCAGACTCTCTTCTCTGTGCCCCCTGATTTCCAAGACTGCTGAGAAAAAGTATTATGTCCCAGCAACTAAGTATGATTACTTTTTCAACCACCCCGCCCCTGGGACTCTGGTGGTTGATGATGCTGCCAACCATAGGGACTGACAAGGGAACTGGAGTCTTCTCCCAAAAACAAGGACAGCAAAAAGATCTCTTTGGGGAAAAAGATTTATTCGACAGTGAGCTCCTGACTGTGCATCTCCAACCACCAAGCGTCGTTGGGCTGGTAATAATTATAACCTGTGGGACTTATTGAGCCACTCTAAGAATACTCTCGCCCAGGATAAAGCCTTGGACTTTCAGACCATGCTTGAGGAGGGCTTGGCAGTGGCCCTAGTGGCCTTGCAAATAGCCTACGACTCTGCTGACTCAGCAGGATGGGCAATGGCTTCAGCAGTGTCCATGCACCTTTGCTCGCAGTTGTAGGTGTCTGTCCTTTCCCAGGAGATAACAGGTCATCCAGGATCTGCAATTCAACGGCCTAATTCTGTTTTCAGACCAAACAGATACTAAACTCTATGGGTTGAAGGATTCCAGGACCACACTACATGTGCTAATTTGAAAAACTCCAGCCCACTCTCTCACTCAGACCCTGCTTATGGCTCTGTGCATTAGGGGGAAAAAAAAAAAAAGTTCTTTGAGGTGGCTCAGAAGTTGAGTCATTGAAAGGTGCTAGTTCCAGATATCAAGCACCTTTTCTGGATAGGGCAATGATCTATAATAGAGTAGAATAGGTAATATAAAATGGGTACTTTTAATTTTAATGCTGATATAGCCCACTTTCACACCTACCTTTTAAACTTCAATTTTTTGCCAGTTCTTAAAAATAAAGCATTAAAGAAAAGTAAACCCATGAAACCAGATAAAAGCCTGTGTTGTATGACTCGTATTTTGTATCCCTGATGTTGTAAATTGGAAACTGAATCAAAAGCCTCTTATTCAAACCAAATAAAATGGCTGTTAACTTAGTATTTTTCAGTTCTGAAGGAAGGTCAGGCTCTTCCTATGGGGGAAGGAGTCAAAGCCCTGTTGCACAGAAAGTTTAAAGCAATGAGTCTTTTGTTTTTTAACAGGTGCATCAAAAGAAAATGGTGAGTGATAAGTGGATAATGATGGAAGGAATATGTTTCTAATGGCAGAGCGTCCGTGTCTGAAAGTGAATGAAGTTACTAGTGAAGGCTACATTCTGTGTAGCGCTTTGCACATTTAGAAGCAATGTCAGTTTCTAAAGGCATAAGAAAAAACTCTCCTGATGCAAAGGAAAGATCAGAAAAATAACAAGAGACCTATACAGCTGCACCAGGAGTGTTTTAATAACATGAAAATTGAAAGTAATCATAGAAAAAGAACAGATTGTTAAAGATGAGTGTAAAAGACTAGCACAAGCATTTAGGAATGAAATCGTAAAGGCTATGGTACAATACAAGTTACATCTACCAAAGGACATAAAATAAAAAGAAGTTCTGTTAAGTACAACGGAAGTAAGAGAGAGAAAGTAAAGTGTAAGTCTATTACCTAACAAGGAAGGAGAGCAAATAATGGATGACACAGGTAAGGTCGAAGCAGCAGTGTTGCTGGTGCTGGGCACATGGGGGCACAAGCTCTGTGTGTCCCAGCTGGTGCCCTGAATGTTACGGCCCTTGCAGCAGCACAGATGCACGCAGCCTGTCTACCCTGAGCAATGAGGAGCTGCCGGCCCTTCTCTCCTGCAGTATGTAGCCAGGGCAGGAGAGGAAGAGGGACATTTTTAACTTCTCCTTTTTCCTTCAGCCCAGGCTGCCTAGTCAGAGGTGGCAGCTCCTCTAAAGTGAGCCTGGGCTCCATGAAAGGGAAAGGTGGGTGGATGGCTGGGAGAGGGAGGGAGGTGCCTGCAGGAGTTGGAAACTAGGGCAGAGCCAGGCATGGGGATCTAAGAGGTGGCCATGGAGTGGGGTGCATGGTCCTGAGGGCTGGAGCTGCTGTGCCACAGGATGGGCTGTGGAGTGTGTGTGTGTGGGGGGGGGCAGAGCTAGGCCCCAGCGCTGGGCCGTTGCGGGTAGTGCCACTGGTGGGAGCGAAGCTGAAGCATGGAGAGCAGATGGAGAGGCGTGGAGCCAGGCCACTGTGGGGTGTGGCAGGCATAGGTTCTGGGGTCTCAGTTGGGGTGCCACTGTGGAAGGGGCTATGTGCAGGGGCTGTGTCTTGATTTTTAAGGGAGCAACTCTCCTGGACTAAAGTATGTTTAATGTCTTTTTTGCTTCAGGCTTCACTAAAAAGGTTAGTTGTGACGCACATGCTTAACACAGTATTAACCATAAGGAGCTGGGATTCTTGGTCAGAATGATGAAATTATAGATTAAGGAATGTTTAGATATGTCAGATGACTTCAGGACAGGGGGGCCTGATGGACCTTACTACAGAGTACTTAAGGACATGGCCAAATATTTCTGAACTAATAGCTATAATTTTTGAGGACTCCTTGAGAATGAGTGAGTACCCGAAGAATGGGTGAGGACCCAGAGGATTGGAGAAATGTAAAAGTATTATTCCCCCCCCCCCCACACACACACACACAAAAACGCATCTAGAAAGTTACAGACCACTCACTTATGGACTGGAACAAACTATTAAATAATTTTATTCAAACCTAGAATATAAGGTGATGTGTAAGAGCCAGCACGGATTTGTGAAGAGAAAATCGTGCCACAAGAATATACTTACAAAATTTGTGGATGGCACCAACTTGGAGGGGTTGCAAGCATTTTGGAGGACAGGATTAGAATTCAAAATTACCTCAATAGTTTGGAGAAATGTTTTGAAATCAATAGGATGAAATTCAGTAAAGGTAAGTATGAAATACTGCACTTAGGAAGCAAAAGAATTGCAAATCAACATGGGAAATAATTGGCTAGGTAGCACTTCAGAAAAATAACCTGTAGGTTATAGTGGATACTAAATTGAGTGAAGCAACAATGTAATACTGTTCAAAAATGTCAAATGTCTTCTTGAAATGTATATACAGGAGTACCATGCATAAGACAAAGGAGGTAATTGTTTTGTTCTCTTTGCAGTGGTGAAGCCTCAGCTGGGGTACTGTGTCCCATTTTTGGCACCATGCTTTAAAAAAAGATATGGACAAGTTGGAGAGAGTCCTGAAAGGAATAACAAACTGAGATTTAGAAAACATGACCTAAGAGGAAAGGGTCAAAGAATTGGGCATGTTTATTCTAGCGAAGAGAAGGGGACATCATAAATCTTCAAAAATGTAGAAAGTTTTTATAAAGAGGACTGTGATCAATTGCTGCTGCTTTGAGTAGTGCCTCTATGGGTGATCCAGTCTGAGTGCTCCATGCTCCTGTGATCAGAGATTTCTTGTAGCAGTGTCCATGTGGTCCACATACATGAGTCACTCAGTCTTGTGCTCTGTGCTGTTACATAGCAATGCAAATTGCCCTCAGTTCTTTCTCAGTCTCTCACCTGAGGGAGAGCCTTAGCAGTTTTCTGCACTGAATTTTACCTTAACTGTGTCCCCTTGGCTTTTAATTAGTTAGTTCATTATAAATATTAGTATTTTAGTAGTAGTTCTGGCTGTAGTGGTTTTAAAGACCACTTCCTGTGCCGCCAAAAACAACAACCCCCCCCCCAACAGTTTTTCACCTAGTTTTAAGGGAAGTAAACCCTTCTTTCCATGGCCACTGAGGATAGAAAAAGAAGTCATTGCAGCAGTTGCAGCAATGATGATTTAAGTTAAACATTAAGGGAAAAAAGTGTCTTGCTATAAAGATAGTAAAACACTGGAACACATTACTTAAGGAGGTTTTGGAATTCTTGTCACTGGATGTTTTTAAGAACAGGTTAAACAAATACCTGTTAGTCCTCAGGATGTTGTGGGGTAAGGGAAGATGATCTCTTGAAGTTCATTACAGCCATATACTGCTATGATTCTTTGATTTTTGGGGACTGTAGTGTTTCAGATTGGGTTTAGTTAATATAGCTAGCTAATGTTTATGGTGAGAACTTGTTTTCCTGAATTTGAGGGGAAACTCTTGTAGCTTCAGTGTCTGAACTGCAGAAATGCTGTTCATGGAAGTTCCATTCTATAAAATGGGGATGGGCACAGGTTGCTCTTTGTGTTGAAGTGGATTGACTTCTAGCAATCTTTCCTTACCTTTCTGATACTTTCTTCAAAATCTGTTTCTGAGTAAACTTGTGGTGCATCCTACCTTGAGTGTGTTTCATGTTTCTGTTCTTGAATCTACATGCTGTGATACAGATATTTAACTTATTATAACAGAATCTTGTGCTTGCCATAAGCTATTACATTTCTTTTACAGTTTGGAAGAACAGAAGTAATTGACAATACTTTAAATCCAGATTTTGTAAGAAAATTTATAATGGACTACTTTTTTGAAGAAAGAGAGAATCTGCGGTTTGATTTGTAAGTTAATCAACACACCTTTGATTCTAATATCTCTCATTGGCACCATGAAAATGTACTGATTTTTTGCCAAGGCAGCTAATGATGTATTTGGGGAAAAGTGACACCTTTTAACATGGAATATCCATTAAGAGTGAAGAGCTACTCAGATGATCAGGAAGTCAGTTCAGTAAGATTACCCGGACAAAAAATATAGTGCTGAGTTGGAGGGAAGGGATTTTCCTCTGACTCAGCCTACTGAAGACACCGTGGTAAGTAGACAGTAGGCAATCAGTGAGAAATACACAAAATATTGAAAGTACTTTGCGTATCTCCCTTCGATTGCTGCCGATATCACACCATGATGTAGACCAGGGCATAGCAACAATGGTGGCATGTTGTCATAGTTGGGGATGACCAGCCAGCAGATATATAGATGGTAGCTCACTGGGAGACAATCTGCTAAATGTCAAAACTAGCTATAAAATTTTGCTATGATATCACTGATATTCAAATGTGAAAAAAATAAATGTCCGTCATTGTATGCAAAATTGAAAATGTTAACTGAAACCTACATTTAACAGTTGCAGTATCATCTTGAGCAACGTAATGCCACAAATTCTTAAAGAACTACAACAAAAACAGTTAATATGCAATATAGAAAATAATTACACAGGTATATATTTACAATAGGTTTTACTCAGACATAGAAATGGACGACTTGTTCATATTTGTTCTTTTTCAAAAGAACTACTACACTTCTAATCAGGTCCTTGTTCTCATTATTTTATTATTCCCTTCAAAAATTGCCCAGAATTGAATGATGAAGATTAAATGACTCCAAATATTTTTAAAATAAGTGTAACATATTTTAAAAAGAAGGATTTTCTTTCATATAAGCAGCATCTATGCACTCAAATTCTCTGTAGATTAGGAAGTTGGAAAGGAAGGCAACTTTCTTCACTAAAAAACTGATTAAAGAAAAAAAAATATTCCATACATCAAATTCTACTCTGATTTATAATCTTTCTGAAACTCCTTTGAAGCCCATGGAACAGAATTTATAATTGGAAGGAAAAAATATTAAAACTATTAGTTCTTTGAGAGGTATCCCTATGGGTGCTCCACTCTGGGTGTTTGTCACATCCTCACACCAAGACTGGAGATTTTCTCTGCAGTGTTTGCTTGGGCTGTAAATCTGTGGGTTCTCTTGCAGTGCTGCGAGTGTGTGCACAGCCCCCATCAATTCTTTTTCAACCACCCATGGCTTGAGATGGAGATTGCAATGCTCTCTTTCAAACCTGTTTACAGATAGATGAGTACAGTTCAGAATTAGCTTTCTGTAGTTGTTTAGTCAGTTTTAGACATTTCTGACAAGTTTAAAAAAGGTTTCCACTAACCAAAATAGCAAATACCTGGATCACCAGGATTCAAAAGGTGCTCCTAGTGCAGGGATGCCATGCCCATATCAGATGGGTATGCACAGTATATGTGCTGCTTAGGTGAGGAGCATATTCACAAAAATTCGATTGCTGTGAGACTCTGAAGGCACAAGCAAAGAGGGACAAAGAGCTCACGCTTGAAATGATCCTCTTAGAAAAGTCACTTAGACAAGCCTCAGATCTGGGCCATGAACTGTCTCCTCAATCCAGAGGGAGAGATGTTAGAAAAAGGACAACAACCCCTTCTAAGAACCTTCTGAGAAGAGAAACATGCTGCCAAAACCAGTGGACACATTCAAATGCTCAGTACCATGATCACAAAGGCATTGAAGGGCAAATGCTCCAGTGTAGAGTTGAGGTCTATACCATCAGTGACCTCCTC
Organism: Podocnemis expansa; assembly: GCA_007922195.1. Classification (NCBI taxonomy): domain Eukaryota; kingdom Metazoa; phylum Chordata; order Testudines; family Podocnemididae; genus Podocnemis; species Podocnemis expansa. The sequence goes on from ML682010.1 coordinate 3,134,802, forward strand.
CACAGTGCCTCCATGACAAGTTGGCCCCAGCAGTCTTGGTATCGAGACCAAGGATTGCACCAATCAGTCTAATGTCACTGTCAAGCACAGCAGTGCCTGCTACTTCAGGACCGACACACATCACAGTACCAAGCCATGCATTGGCACCACTGACCATGGAGCTGCTGCTGACAATGAACTCAGTACTGCAGAATGGTGCTGCAGCTAACTCTGTGCCAACAAGGAAACACAAAAAAAACCCCACGCATATTCATCTGCAGAATTCAGGCTCATCTCCACACTCCTGCTTCCTCCTCCACCGTATGGGCTAGCCAGTGGGTCTCAGCCACAGTGTCAGGACACATTACTGTGTTGCCACACAGTGGTAAGTGTGTCATGGAGAGCCGGGGAGATGGCTGGGTTTGGCATGGGGAGATGGGCTAGTGTGGCCTGTAGGGTTGTGATAGTCTGCCAAGTGTCACGACCTACAAAAGACTGAGAACCATTGGGCTAGACACTTTACCTCAAATGTCACCATTCTCCCACAGTGATGATAGAGATAATATACCAGCAGTCATCTTTCCCCCCAAAATTGTCACCGACAATTAAGCAGAGGCATAGTAAGAAATAGCCCATCCACCCATGGTATTTACCCCCTGTAGATAGGACCTTCACTACGATTCCTAAGATGCTAGTGCAATTGGGAGGCCTGATCCTTTTTATATGAGGTCATATAGCAGACCTGCTGGTTCATACAGAGATGCACTATCACCATTGTGCTGATCCTCTTTACCCAAGAAACCACATACTGAGGCACCAGATGAAATGGAAGATGCGTCTGATCCAGAGGAGGAAATTATGCCACCTAATTCCACCTCACTTTCAGATGGAAACAATTATACCACCTCTGCCCGTGAGTGTGCATGACTTTTTAAACAATTTCAATATGTTTTTAAATGGGTGGCACAAGACTTGGAGATTCTGTTGAAAGAAGTATCACAAAATCAACATAAATGCCTCAAAATCCTACATAGGGCAACTCCTTCAAAAGTAGCACTACTCATGGATGATACTATCATAAATACTGCAAATTTGGCAGCCCTCAGCAGCTGTTGCTCCAACAAGTAAATGAACTGACAAAAAAAATACTATATTCCATCAAAAAATGAGTATTTTGTTTGCCCACCCTCCCCTAAATTCCCTAGTTGTGGAAACTGAACTGCAAAGGAATAAACAGGCACTCTGTAGGTCCATACCACAGAACAAAGAATGGAAGAGAATAGACCTCTTCTGTTGCAAAGTTCACTCATACTCAGTGCTCTAGCTGAGAGTAGCAAGCTATGCAGCCCTATTATCAAATTATGATCGCAACACTCATTCCAAGTTTACTCATTTTATTGAGGTAATTCCAGAGGACATGTGAGAACAGTTTCAATCCTTCATTAATGAAGTCAAGCCCAGGATGGCACTCCAGGCTGCCCTTGTTTGTGCTGAAAAAGCTTCCTGGACAGGTGCTACCATGATAGTAATGCAGTGACTGGCTTCAATCAGCAGCTCTTCCAAGAGAACTCAAATCAACCATTGAGGATCTGCCCTTTGATAAGACCAAGCTGTTCGGCAAGAAGAGTCATGAGGCGATGTACACTGTGAAGGACTCATGGGCCACTTTGCGTGCTCTTGAAATTTACACACTTAGAAGAAGAACACAATACAGGTACCAGCCATCCCAATGCCGTAGGCCACAATACCAACAAACAGAGACAGGACAGGAATAGGCAAAGACCACAGAGAAGGAGTCAAGACCAAAACAATCCAGTCAATATCACAACCATCATCATCTTCTAAACAGCAATTTTGAGGATTTGGTTGGGGGACATGAATGACTTCCACATCTGTGGCAGAATTCTCTTGCAAAATCTGACCAGTTGTGACTATGGCTGTGTTCACACACACAGGGTTATTTCGAAACAAGTTGTGTCGAAACAACTTGTTTTGAAACAACACCTTATTTCAAAATATCTTATTTCGAATTAACAAAATGTTAATTCGAAATAAGAAAAAAAGCGGGAAACCAAATAGCAAGTTCACAGTGTGAACATGCTATTTCGTTACCCCTGGGGGTGAGCCGCTGCTGGCTCACCCTGCAGCCCCAGAAAGGGGGCTGCAGGCACCAGCAGGGGGTGAGCCGC
>ML682010.1:3137369-3315651 GCA_007922195.1 Podocnemis expansa
TTTTTTTTGTTTCGAAACAACGAGGTTGTTTCGAAACAAAAGTGCTGTGTGAACACAGCCTATGAGGCAAACCTGCAGTCAGACTGGTGCTGCTCACTCAGCTGCCATGATTCTCCCACCCAATAGAGCCTACAGTGACTCAGCCTATAAGCATGCTGAACAGGGCTAGGTCAGATAACACTCAGGCATAGTTGTTTCATGCACTGACCCTGCCAGAGGTACAGCCAGTTAATCTGGGGAGCAGCACTACCTAGCCAGGAACCCTCTTGCTGCCTCACATGATACAGACTTCCTAACCTTGTCCATGCCCTACTCTGACCTTGCTTGAGTCCTGCATTGATCTACTCTTCCCAGCCCAGCTTCAACCTTTGATCTGCATCTGGACTCTGACAATACCATCTTGGCTTGCATGCAGACTCTGATCTTGGTTCTACTCAAAGCCTGTGCACAGACTCTCATCTCAGTTTTACTCCTAGCCTTGTTTCAACCCTGTATCTAGTGCCAAACACTACTCCAGCCACCAGGCCTGACGGCTTGGAACCAAAGCTTGACAGCAGAATATGATTATTTATTTATTTTAAGAGTTTGCTTTGCGTATGTGGGAAAAAGAACAGTTCTGAGTGCTTGATACCTTGGTTCGCACCCAGCTTTCACACCTGTTTAAACATTCTCCATCTCCTCTGCTAAGTTTTTAAATAATTTTACACACCAGATTAGGCTAGACTGAACCCTCTTTTAAACAATGTTTCCTCATCTACAGGAAACGCTGTGAGTGAGTAATCAGTCATTCCATGATTCTTAAATCTGATTTTAGCCGTGCACTTAGTTAGTAAAATAACTAATGTTACATGGCTGTTGTAATGCCTATACATTAAATACACAGCATAGCATAATTGTTAATTATCAATACTGGTTAGCATTAAACATTGTTTTTGTTTTTGTTTTTGTTCATTTTTTTAATAGCTGTCTTGCATTATTGTCTAGTGGCCATAATCAGGAATTGGGAGCCCAAGTGTGCTAGATGCTGTATGGTCTGTGTTCCAAAGAACTCAAATGTCCAAGTAGATTAATTACTCTAAAACAAATGGTTTTTTAACTGTGATTCTAAATCAAACTCATATTTAATCATTCCATTTTAAGGCACTGTGTTTTCAGTGCCTTGGTTTTAGAAGACCTAATTGATCCCTTACTATTCCTATTCCTTAGTAATGAACAAAGATGTCATTATAATATGCAGATATAAGATTGAGAAAGAAAAGAATTATTGACAAAAGTGAAAATGATTCATAATAAAAAGAGAGAGTTTGTAAAAGATCTTTTATCATTGCCAGAAATCTTTCTGGATGTATTCATCATTCTTACTAAGCTTTTTCTGAAAAGCATTTAATTCTACACAAATGGAATATTTTATTTTCTTTCTTTGGTTCCCTCTCCACTGATGCTGGCAAAGTAATTGCAGTCAGATTGATCTTCCTGTATTAACTTAGCAGTTAGTTAAGAGAAGCTAAGTTGGTCCAGAAATCAACTTACTAGTAAGCTTCAAGTGATGCTCCACAATGAAGATACTGTGGTAAAGGGGAGTTGAGAAGTCGATGGGAGTTATGCAAACTACTCTGTAGTTTGTGTAACTCCTGTCAATTCCCACCAAATTTTCCTGGCAGTATAGAGCAGACCTTAGAATATATTTATCTCTTTTCCTTTTAGAAGGAGGAGGAACAACAACAACAAAAAACCAGCCCGTCTTGCTTTGGCCATTTACATTTGCCAGAGAAAACATTCTGAATAGTTAACATACATCTCTTTTTTTGTAATCTCTTCACCTAGTTGTATGATAAGTATTAATTTACCAAGCTGAGTCTCAAAGCCAGTTAAGTGTTTTATTCCCACTGCTCCCCTTGGAAAGCTATTCCAGGGCTTCACTACTCTGGTAGTAAGGAAGCTATTCCTACTTTTGAGACTAATCTTGTTGATGAACTTTATATCCATTTGTTCTTGCGTCCCGATTGGCACTCCCAAAAAAGTGCTCTGGTAACCATCATCTTCCTTTCTCTTACAACTAAAACAACTGAGCAGAATATTGTGTTCCCTCAAAGGGAATTTAACCTTTGTACATTTCTCATTAGTGATCTCACCTGTCAATAAGGGAGAGTGTTGGGGTAGGCGAGCATCTGTCCAAAATAAAAATTAAAAATCCAAAGAAGTTTGATCATTCTGGGAGCAAAGTTTATTTGCCTGATGGTCTTCAACTGTGCATTGCTCATTAGCAAGTACTGCTAGACCATTATGATTTCTTTCTCCCTATGGGACAATGTTTTATAATGCAAGGACAAGTTTCTAGAGCTGGCAAAGAGAATTTTTCATTGGTGGATGGGTGAAAGATCTTCATTGGGACTCTTCAGGCTGCTTTGGATGCTGCTAGAGCCCTGACACTGGGTAATATTATGTGCAGATGTTCATGTCTCCTTTTATTGGGCTTTCCTCAGGAGTTTCAACAAGCCATCCAGGATCTTTCTTTGGAGGAGTCAGTGCTTTTTCCTCTGTAGACTGATGACAGACTGCTTCCATTCTGTAAGTTCCCTCATCTTCAAACCATCTGATGAAGCAGGATTTTCTCCCATGAAAGCTCATGCAATAAATATATTTTTTGGTCTTTAAGTGCTACAGGGCACCTTGTTTGTTTTACTGAAATAGACTAACACGGCTGCCCCTTTGGATCTGAATATCCTTAGAGACTCTATGGCATGGTGCTGGAACAATCTTTATAGTGGAGATGCTGAAAGTTATTGAAACCAAACTGTAAACCTCATATAGTGGAATCCTCTTCAAGGCAGGGGTGCCTTATTCCAGCGCTGATGCTCTGTGGCAATGCTCAGGCTTTTTTTGGCATTTATGCTCCTTTCCCAAAGAGGAAGCCATTGCACCCCCAGAAGCTTTGTCATTCATGCTCCCTTAATACCATCAAGACCATCCTATGAAGAAAGGCAAAGGTTACAGGAGGAGGCCACTTGTGCCAACTGTTTTGTCTATGCCCGGTCATTCAAGACATCTTCTCAGTTTGATGTTTTCATCTAGGACAGGCTACCAGTTTCTAAAGTACCAGCTTCTCCTACCCCTTTGTTTTTCAGCAGGCTATTTCACATCTTAAATGCTTGGAGAAAAATTGGTTTTAAGTATAGTGGAATTGCTATACGCCTTTCTGTTTATTTCTCCCTTTCTACTGTCTCTTTTCAGGTACCACACTCTCTAGAAAGTCCTGCTTTCGGAGGCATAATCTCTCTTCCTGTTGGGAGCCATAGAGGTGATCCCTCCTTTATGCAGAAGAACAGGATTTTTATTCTCACTGCTTCTTAATCCCATGGCAAAAGGAGATCTCGGGCCCCTACTAGAGCTTCAGGAGCTCAGCAAATATCTGAAGAAAATAAAGTTTTTTCCATGGTCAATCTGGCTTCCATTTTCCCCTTCCTGGATTCTAGTGGCTAGTATGCAGCCCTTGGCTGTGTTCACACACAGGCATTATTTCGATACAAGTTGTGTTGAAACAACTTGTATCGAAATAATGCCTTATTTTGAAATAACTTAATTCGAATTAACAGTTTGTTAATTCGAATTAAGGAAAAAAGCTCAAAGCGAAATAGCAGTTTCAGGCAACAGTTATTTCAAAACAAGTCACTGTTGTTTCAAAACAACATTGTTTCTTCCCCACATGGGGTTTAAGTTGTTTCAAAACAACGCTGTTGTTTCAAAACAATGGGTGCCGTTGTTTCGAAACAACCGTGTGTCGTGTGAACAGGGTATTTATTTCGAAACAACCTCTGTTGTTTCGAAATAAGAGTGATGTGTGAACACAGCCCTTGACTTGATGGATGCATGTTGCATGTGACAAGTTCCAAATGGGGTAGCTGTGTCGGTCTAGTTCAGCAAAACAAACAAGGAATCCTACTTCTGTCAGATGCTTGAAGATGGGGTGGGATTTTCTCCCATGAAAGCTCATGTGACAAATAAATGTTAATCTTTAAAGTGCTGCTAGACTCCTTGTTTATTACCATATGGCAATACGTCAGACCCACAGAAAATTCCTCATTTTCAGTCTGCAGTCCTGCCACTTGGCCTGTCTGTGGCCCCATGTGTGTTTATGAGGAGCATGTTAGTAGTGGTGATGGTACTGAGGAAATCACGAGTTAGCATTTCCATACCTCAATGACTTTTTGGTGAAAGGCTGTTCCAGTGGCCAAATGGTAGTCAGTGTAGCCAGAATCCAGTCCATCTTTAGTGTGGTACGTTACTGGTCAATGAGGAAAAGTCAGTCTTCTCATTTGTTCAGGTAATTGAGCTTATTGGAGCAGTCCTTGGAGTGTATGGAAGCAAGGGCATTCCTCTCACAAACCAGATTCCAGACAATTCTGGTCATTTTTTTAATACTTGAAGGCCTGTTATACTGCAACAATTTGGAGCTACCTCAAGCTTCTGAGGCATATGGCCTCATGTGCTTACACGGCTTGATGTTCCAGGCTTCATCTCAGAAAGTTGCAGAGCTGGCTGTGCTCAGTATATGATCTAGTTCTTCATCCATTGGACGTGGTGGTTTGATTCCCCACATAAGTCTTAGCCTCTTCAGACTGGTGGATAGATGCATTGGGTGTGCACATGGGAGTTCTGTTTGCTCCCGACTTTGACTTTAGTTATAGATAGGTTGTAGGGTCCACCTATGCAGACACCAAGGCTATGATTTAGCCATGATTTATATTTCCATATAAATGTAAGAGGATTGAGAACCATTAATCTAGCTTGTCATGCTTTCTTTCCCTGTATCACAGAAAGGGATTTATTAGTTCTTATGGACTATATACTGGCCATGGTCTCTGTGAACAGAGAGGGTTGGGCCAGATTGACTCTTGCCATAGCTGATGGGAGACTTTTTTACTATCACCAGTTCAATCCCTCTCAACGCCTCCCACTTTTCCAGGTCTCCTGGCAGAGTAGTTATGCAGGTCTTCCACCAGTCACTACAAGTGGTTCCTCCACCCAGATATAGTCGGGTTCATTTCTCAGGTCTGGGGTTCCCTAGAAAGACCTATCTGTAACCAAAATCAACAGCAAGAGTTATCAGTTTTATTCATGAGCAGAATACAGTCTAAGATCTTCACATAAGCTTTTTCTGATGCCCAGAAAGACAATCTCTTGTACAAATATCCTCTGGTTCTGCTCCCTTCCAGAGTACTGTTAAAAATCAAGCAGAACCATGCATAAGTGATGACTTATAACACTGGTTTGGTCTCAGCAGCATATGTTTTCCATTCTGCTGAACCTCTCAAATAGGGCTCTAGTGATTCTGCCACTGGTCCCAGACCTGATCTCTCAGAACCATAGTCACCTTTTCTATCCCAACTTGGGGGCCTTTCACCTCACAGCCTGGATATTGGATGGTTGGGAGGAGATGTGTTCAAAGGAGGTACAAAATGTCCTCTTTAACAGTTGAAAAGCTTCTATTGGGTATAATTTTCTAGTGTAGTGGAAGAGATTCTCCCTCTGGTCTCGCCAATAAAGGGTTTCCCTGATCTGGGCTCCAGTACAACATCTGCTGGACCACTTGTTTTACCAGAAACTTCAGAGTTCAGCTGTTAGTTCTAGCTGAGTCCTCCTGGCACCTGTCTCTGCTTTTCCTCTCTAATAGGAAATCCCTTGCTTTTCTTTAGTTCCATGTTGCTCAGGTTTTTGAAGGGTTTGGACCAGTGAAATCAGCAAATAGAGGATCCTATTTCCCACTGGGACTGGAACCTGGTGTTAATAAAATTAATGGGTCTTCCCTTTCATCTGTTGGCTATCTATTGATTACTCCATCTCTCAGTGAAAATAGTCTTCTCAGTGACAGTTACCTCAGCTGGGTGAGTGTGTGTGGTATCTGACCCTCTCTGTAAGGACAAAGTACACCACATCTGAAATTTCTTACCGAAATGGTTTCTCACTTCCACATCAATCAGGCAGTGTGGTTACCAACTTTCTTCTCTAAGCCTCATGCTCACAAGATGGAGGAGAGACTCTACAGATCGGATGTTGTGTTCACATATTACTGGGGCAGGTCTAAACTATATAGATCTTTCTCACAGTTTGTTCTGGTGGGGTAGCTGTGTTAGTCTTTATACAGCAAAAACAACAAGAGTCCTGTGGCACCTTAAAGACTAACAACTTCCTTCAAATCTGATGAAGTGAGTTGAAGCCCACGAAAGCTTATGCCCAAAGAAATTTGTTATTCTTTTAAGGTGCACAGGACTCTCATTGTTTTTACAGTTGTTTGTGGCATTTGCAGATAGGTGAAGGAACACGGGTCTTATCTTAGAGGATCTCCTCTCCTGGCTCTTCCCACATATCCATTTGTGCTATGACATGACCAATGTAACTCCATCAAATAGAACACTAGGACATCATTCAATGAGATCTGATGCAGCCTTTGCAGCCTTTCTAGCCCATGTGCTAGGTTTTTGTAGAGCTTCAGTTTGCTCTTCACATTATGCTATCTCCCAACTGTTTAGAGCTTTATGCTAGATTTGGATGAGTTGTCCTTCAGTTAATTAGTTAGACTCCAATCCCACCTCTAAATTGAACTACTGTGTGAGTCATTTGAAAAGGGATGGAGAATTGAATCATTTGAAGAATTAAAAATGGTTACTAACCTTTTCCATAACTGTTATTCTCCAAGATATATGTTGCATATGCTCATTCCATGACCCACCTTCTTATTTTCTATATTAGTTTTGTAAGAAGGAACTGAAGGAGTTAGGTTGTCTTTTATATCATCATGAAGCAACATCAGGCACCAGAAGGCATATGTGTCACCTGCATGGATATCACTGAGGGAAAAATATACAACATTATTGTACTGGGTACACCTAAAAGAGATAGCATGGACATGTACAGCACATCTCAAAGAACAGTTTTCTGGTGTTAGGGAGTCTTATTTATTTTGACATAATTTTCATTCTTTACTCCTGAGGTTTTTATTCAAGTAACTTTTTTTATATGAATTCTGCATATTTGTTTTGTATATCTGAAAAAAATGGCTTATCTGTTTTTATATTTCCTTAACTTAATTGTTTTTTCTTTTAATTTTTAGGTATGATGTTGATTCAAAGAGCCACAACTTATCAAAGCATGTAAGTGGATTTTTGGTTATAATACTCTGCTTATATTCTTTACACTCATACAGGATTTATCTTGTAACTAAAAAGCTATGTTATCCTTCAGATCAGCTGTGGTATTTACTTACAAATAGTGTCAAATGCACAATACAGGGATTGTTGTGTGTTGTGCTATAAATGTGCATAACTCTTTACTTACTTTGTTTTTGCTATGTACAGACAAATATAGCTACCTCTCTGGAAATTATTAAATGCTGAATATAATATTTTTTTAAAAAAGACATAGTTCCCCACCTTTTGGGGATCATACTTTCATATCATCATACTTTCTTCTCCTAGAGATTTGCTAAGATTCATCATTGGCAAGGATCACTATCAATGCTATGTCATGCTCTTTCGCCTTTCAACTACTTTCTAAGTGTTTACAAAGATCCATTAGGTTGTGGAAGCCATCTTTATCAGATGAGAATAATTGTTGTTGCTCTTCGAGTGATATCCTGTGGCACTCCACCATAGGTGTGGTAGTGTCCCTGCACTGCTGCATGGAGTTTTCAATAGCAGTAGTCCCCTGGACCATGCCTGCACAGAAGCTGTCTTATGATGGACTCAGCGCAGCTTTGCCACGAGCGCAGCCGCTTCCTCTCGGTTACTTTTCATCTGTCCGTGGCTCAGCATCAGAGTCCTCTTCTCCCATCCCCTCAGGCTCAAGAATGCCTATTTAGGGAGAGAAATAACAGGATTTTACTGATATTTTTCCTCATTTATCTACCATAGTTACCTGAATTTAAAAAAATAAATAAATAAATAAAGATAGACGAAAGCAGAAGTTCATAGTTGGGTCTTCCCCCCACCCCTTTCTGTTCCCCTCATACTATTTAACCTGACAGAGGACGAACAAGAAAAGCAGGCAGAGAAAAAGAAAACAGAGATATCTGATGAATAGGCAGACATGCTGTCATCTCCCAGGTTCAAGAAAAGTAATAAATGCAGTGAAGCGATGCCCGCCTCAGATGGTCATTTGCTGCCTGGGTGACTCTCATATTCCACAAAAGCACAGTTGTTGCTCTAGCCCGAGCATGACAGTGTGAAAAGACAGGGATCTCTGACTCAAATTACAACTTATGGAAAAGTCCCTACGTCCAGCCTCCTACCTGGGTCCTGGTTACCCAAAGGAGAAACACTCAGCTCAGGCTAAGATTAAAAGATCCTCATTAACAAAGAAGATAGCGAGTCCCAAAAGGGGGTATTGCCACACAGAAGGTCTCCTAAAAAGTCCACTCCAGGGGCAAGGAGTCCCAATGGTGGCACATGGCCTGCATCTCACAAACCCACTAAAGAAGCAAGGGGTGAAGATAGGTCCCAACAGAATAGATTGCCATCGCCAAATAAACATTCTGCACTGAAAACGGCTCCATCCCTGACGTGCATACCAACAAAGGCACTGAATCTGGCACCTCAGACAGTGCCAACTACAGATTTGGCATAGATCGATGAAAGGGGACAAACTACGGCCCTGCCGGGAACTTTCTTTGTGGAACTAACTACATCTTTGGTAGGACAATCAGTACTTAATAATACAGACACACCGGCTGTACAGCTGTGCCAATTAGAAATGTGTCAACAGAACACAAATATTCAGCCTCCCGTGAACATTTTCTCAGGCTCCCCACCATGCAAAAAGACCCGGGAATATCATCACGTGTCCTCTCCATTCAGATCAAGCCACTGTTCTTCTCGTCCACAGAGTGCATGCTCATCACCACGATCCTTGTACTACCAACATAGTATGTTACAGGAAGCGTATTTTTTGTTTGAACGTTCATCTCCAAGTAGGGATTCTAAATATCGCAGATCTCGTACTCCACTTCACTATCACAATTGATCGAGTCATTGCCATCATAGATCATGTTGTCTCACTAGCCATCATTGTCACAGGAGTGCACGTGATCATGAGCATTGCTCATCTTACCTATGTTACCTGGTTAGGCATAGCAATTCCCAATTAGATCACCAGCTGTGACTCATACATCTGTATCCCCAGTGCTGTCTGAACACGCTCCATCTGTTTCAACTATTAAATCACTTGGACCACAATCTTCAGTACGTGATTCAGTAGGTTCTCCAGATAATCCAGTCAGACCCATGACATCCACTTCACCAGATGATCACAGACAGTTTAATGGACTTTTTAGACAGGTGGCACAAGATAGCCCTAGAAGAAGTTTGAGACTCACAACACAAGTTGTTAAAAATACTTCACACAACGGCCTCATCAAAAGTAGCCCTGCCTATGGATGAAGCCATAATGGAGCCTGCCAACATCGTCTGGCAAACTCCAGCTTCAGTACCGCTGAATAGCAAATGAACTGATGGGAAGTATTATATTCCCCCTACGGGGATGGAATTCCTCTTCATACATCTGGCTCCCAATTCTCTGGTTAGTGACACGGAAAATCAAAGAACTAAAAATCCAAGCTTCGAATCCACACCAGTGGATAAGAACTGGAAACCATAGACCTAATGGGGAAGAAAGCATATGCCTTTGCCACCCTAACGATGAGAATAGTGAATTATTCTGCTTTGTTTTCTAACACTAATCATTCTATATTTGAAAAACTCTAAGCTCATGCCAGAGGAATCAGAGGATAAAAAGAGAACAATTCAAGGCATTACTTACTGAAGGACAAATTGTAGCTCGAACTTCGCTGCAGTCAGCTATGGATATAGCTGATACAGCAGTCAGAACAACAGCTTCAGCAGTCGTTATGCATCGAGCATCCTGGCTCTGCACGGCCGCTCTCCCAAAAGACCTGCAAAATAAAATGGTGTTTATCTAATGGTAAATCTTCTAAGTATTTTCAGACAAAACTGATCAGGTATTGCGTTCAATGAAGGATTCAAGAACTATACTTCATACTCTCAGAATATACAATCCTAATTTCAGAAAGAGGCAATTCTGAGTACAGCCATATCAAAGGAGATACCAATTTCAGCATCAGACATGAGCCTGCAATCAACAACAAAGGGGCAAACAGAACTGTCAACCCCCCACACCTAAAACACAATTTTGATGGGTTGGTTGAGGGCCAGAGAGATCCCCAGAAAGTTGCAGCATAACTACTCAATCCTCTACTCTGGAGTTCCATTTAAGAAAATTCTACACTTGGTTTAGTATCACTTCAGGCAGATAGATATTAGAAATTATTAGACAATTCCCTTCATGTCCACCTCTCCCAACTACCACCCCTCCCCATCCCTCTTCAGGGACCCCTCTCACGTACATATACTGAGAGAGGAGGTGCATCAGTTGTTACAACTCAGGGCAATAGAACCTGTACCATACCTTTTTAAACATTCCGGATTCTATTCCCTCTACTTTGTCATACAAAAAAAGAATGGGTGGGTAGAGACCAATATGAAACCTGAGACCTTTAAACAAATATGTACAGAAACAAAAATTTAAAATGGTAACTCTTAACACTATTATATCCATGCTGCAAAAAGGGGACTGGTTGTCAGCCCTCAACCTTAAAGATGCATATCTTCACATAACTATCCATCCTTCCCACAGGCGTTTCCTGAGATTCACGGTTGACAATCAACATTACCAATACAGAGTCCTCCCTTTCAAACTATCAGCAGCCCCACGAGTATTCTCCAAGGTATTGGCAGTGGTCGCCACATATCTTCAGACCCAGGGAATAATGATTTATCTCTACCTCTACGATTGTCTAATCACAGCACCTTCCAAAGACAATGTATCAAATGCCACAAGGTTCACAATTGTATTGTTCAAAAAGCTAGGACTCAGAATTAATGTAGAGAAGTCCAGTTTAACACCATCTCAAAAATGGAATTCACAGGGGCAATCCTAGACTCCATCGCAGGCAGAGCTTACCTACCCATGCAAAGGATAAAGGCAATAATAGATCCTGTAGACCTTGCACAGGTCACACTGACAGTAATGACAAGAACAATACTCCAACTTCTGGACCACATGGCGGCCTTCACTGCGGTTGTGCCAAATGCAAGATTTTGAATGAGAGCCCTTCAAGCCTGGCTGGCAACAGTATACAAGCCACATCGACACTGCATAAACAAACTTCTGGTAATCTCCACAAATATCAAAAGTTGTCAAGATGGGTGGAAAGACCAAATAAATTTATTACAGGGAATTCCATTCATAACTCACCAGCCATTGGTAATGATAACAACAGATGCATCCCTGACAGGGACACCAGCACAGATACAATTCAGGGCAAGTGAACTAGGTCAGAGGGGTTACTCCACATAAATGTACTAGAGCTCAGAGCAATCAGGCACGTTTGCTGACAGTTTCTCCTGATTATTTTGAGGAAAGGCAATAAGAGTTACGACAAACAATATAGCGGCTATGTTTTATGTACATCGGCAAGGGAGAGCCAGATCCACATCCCTCTGCACAGAGGCAGTACAATTATGGAATTGGTACATATCTCAGTCCATAATAATAGCAGTCTATCTACCAGGTGTCCAAAATACAACAGCAGATATCTTGAGCACAGTGTTTCCTCTTGCCCACAAGAGGCAACTGAACAACAAGGTGTACTGCTGGTCATCTTGCAAAAGTGGGGTCTATTTCCCAACCATTGCAACAGCAAGTGTCCACTGTTTTGCTCCAGGGCAGGGTCCAGTCCCAGATCCCTAGGTGATGCCTTTCTCATAGATCGGTCCAAGGATCTATTGTACGCATTCCCTCCAATTTCTCTAATTTAGAAGGTCATACAGAAATTGAAAAGAGATTGAGCTACCATGATTTTGATAGCACCAGCATGGCCCAGACAAGTTTGGTTCACTCAACTCCCTCAATCTATTGGTATGCAAACTAATCCATTTGCCGTACATTCCGACATTGCTCTATCAGCGCAATGTAGCGACTCAACAACCTTATATAAACAAACTACATCTAACAGAGTGGTTCCTCAGTGCTTCCATGCAACGGACTTGGCATGCTCATACACAGTACACTATATCCTGCTAAATAGCAGAAAGCCTGCTATGAGAAAATTGTACATCCAAAATGGCACAGATTCCATTACTGGTGTTCAGATAACCAACTCATACCAAGATCCTCTACTATTCTACAGATTCTAGACTATCTTTTAGAATTAAAAAATCTAAGACTCTCCAATAGTTCTATAAGAATACATCTTGCTGCAGTTTCTGTGTTTCATGACCACTTAGAAGATTCATCTGTATTCAATCACCCTACATTAAAGCATTTTCTGTCAGGATTGCGAAAACTATACCCACCAGTAAGACCTACAGCTTTACCCTGGGACCTTAATGTGGTTATCCACGCTCTCATGAAAAAGCTTTCTGAGTCCATGGTATCCTTTTCCTTGTAACACTTGTCACTAAAAGTTGCGTTTTTGGTAGCAATCATATCTGCAAGAAGAGTAAACAAAATAAACACATTGAGATCAGACCCACCTAATACAGCTTTTTATAAGGATAAGGTAACTCTACAGCCAGATCCAAAGTTCTTACCAAAGATGGTTCTGAACTTTGTCACTTGAATCAATCAGTCCATCTTCCTACATTCTATCTGAAATCATATCATTATCAACAGCGAACATTCCTTCACACTCTTGATGTCAAATGTTCTCTGGTGTTTTACCTAGACAGAACAAAACAATTAAGAAAGTCGAAAAGCTTGTTTGCCTCAGTCGCTGAGTGTTCAAGAGGCTCTGCAGTATCCAACCAGAGATTATCAAAATGGATAAGAGATTGCATATGTACCTGTAATGCATTGCCTAACCAATTGATCTCCGACAATGTGTGATCACATTCCATCAGAGCCATGGCAGTCACTAGAGAGTTCCTTAAAAACGTACCCATTTCAGACATTTGTAGAGCAGCCACCTGGTCAACACCACATACCTTCATAGCGTATTATGCATTGGACTTAGCAGTGGCAGATGATGCTCACGTGGGAAGGGCAGTATTCTCTACCATACCCGAAAAACCTCCTCCATAATGAACAACTGCTACACAATCACCTACAGAAGAGCACCAAAGGCATCACTCGAAGAAGAAGTAGTAGTTGCTCACCTGTAGTAACTTCTGTTCTTCGAGATGTGTGTCCTGTGCCGCTCCACCCCTCCCCCCAGCCTCCCCCTTTCTCCAGTTGTATATTTCATAGTGCCATGATGTAGAAAAGGAACTGAGGGAAAGCAGCCACGCTTGCACCAAAGCTGAACTGAGGCTTTCGCGAGACAGCTTCTATTCAGGCACTGCCTAGGAGACTACTGGTATTGAAAACTCCGTACAGCAGTGCAGGGATGCTACAACACCTATGGTGGAGCAGCTCAGGACACACATCTCGAAGAACAGAAGTTACTACAGGTGAGCAACTACTTCTTCCCTACGTGAACAAATAGTTCTTCAAGGGTTGCTCCTCTCCCAAGGTGCAATTCGCAAACAGCAAGGCCCTATTCCCTCCCACCCTTGAATTTGAGACTCAACACAGAAAAATCCTTGTACCTTCTTGGAGCCATGTTAGTCTCCATTATTTCCTGAACATGCTTGATCACGGACAAGTTCACCACAGTGCACAGTCTCACTTCTGTGATGCAATAAAACCTGCAAACCATAGTTGAAGACTTACCCTCAATTCCTGGACTGGCTGAGGTCTATCTACACACCCATCAAGTACCATCTGTCCAAGAAGCTGTCAATATCTGAGTGTCTTCAACTGGCGGAAAGATCTTTGGAATCCTTCCATTAGTTGTAAGATAGTTCCATTGTCACATTATGCTTGCTGCTACTTCCTAGCCAACATCAAAGGCCACTCAACTGAGGTGTGGGTGGTCAGACCTAGTAACTAGCACAAAAGTCATGCCTAGTGGTTGGTGTGGGAGGTGGGAACTAAGGTTTGGAGCTGTGAGCCAGGGGTTAAATCAGAGGGTTGGAGCCAAGAACCAGGGGTCAAGCTGGAGTGTTGGAACTGGAGTCAGAAGCTAGTAAGGAAGCACTGGAGAAAGACGAGAACAAGGCTGTAAATGAGGCACAGGCAAAGCTGGAACAAGACTAGGAACAAGGGAGTCTCAGGAGTAATCACATATATGGGCATAAGTGTTAAGCAGCCAGCGGCCTGCTGTTGAGCTGGGTCTGTTGGGTTCCTTTGGCCAATCAGGGGGGCCAGTCAGGCAGTCTTCTACCAAAACCCAGCAGGGCTCATTAATTTGCCTGGGTGCTGAGCTGGCTAATTCTCAAGCTCATCTGAAGGAGCTCACTCTTGATGCTCAGTCAGAACAATGCTGGACAAAGAAGCAGCAGTATATCCTAGGAGGAGCAAGATCCTAGCCCTTAGGCTCAGAATCCATAAAAGTCTGGAACTGGTGCATATTCCACTGAATAGAGATTGCAACTGTTGATCTACTGGGATTGCAAAAACCATAGTGGACTACTTTAAGCAATGTTTCAACAGACTGTAAGTGGGAGATAACCTAAATCTACTGAAATACGGCTTGGTTTAACTGAGGCTCACTACAAATTTATCTATATATGACATCATCCAAAATAAAGTTCCAAAAGCTCTGCTTAAGAGGAGGGCATAAGTGCAAGTTGCTGTGACATGCATTCCTAACCCAAGGACTTGGATATTACTGTACCCTTATCCCCCCATCTATGTTGTTCTTCAGTGTCCTGAAGAAGAGATTGGTGGCCGTCCTTATAGCACCATTATGGCCAATGACAGGTATGGTTCCTAGATCTGGTTACTCTGTCCTTGCAACTGCCTTTCTGCCATCCCGTGACAGGAGATATTTTCATCCAACAGTGTGGAGCTGTCACTCACCTCAACCTCTTGTCATTCCTTCTGGCTCCTATGGTTCTCTCTAAGCAGTACTGCTCAACACTAGAAAGCTCATCACAAGGAAAACCTACTAGCAAAAATGTAAATGTTTTCAAGCCTGATATAACCATAGATCCATGCCTCCTCTTAAGTCTCACCTAACACTCATTCACTACTATCTGCCAAATCTAATAACCACAGGTGTATCACTGAGCTCAGTCAAAATTCATCTGGTTGCCATTACATCCTTTTACCCCCTCGTCTTTGGTCACCCAACTACCATGAGGTCTTCCAAGTTGGAGACGGGGGCTCTGGCATTTCCTCTGGGCCCAGGCAGTGGGCATTTCACCAGCAGGGCAGTAGACTGGCTGGGGTAGCAGAACAGGTAGAAGGATATTCTTCCCCTCCGGCAGTGCCCTCCAAACTAAGCTAGCTGGCTCAGCTCTTATACTTCCTGTCCTGCCCCTTAACTTCTGGTGGGGAGAGCAGAGTTGTTCTGGCTCCACCCGACAGGGGTCAGGATGTCCCTCCCTGTCCATTTCTGAGGAAGGCCGTGCCCCCTTGCTACACAATGGACTCAGTATCCTAACCCCCTTCCCCCAGCTAACACCAGTAATAATCCTGAACAATATCTGAACTCTGTCTGGCAGTACTGGAGGTGTATCAGCATATGCTGCAGTCTTTTCTGAGCACTCAGAATGCATTACTGTCTCAAGAGGTTTGTGATCTGATTTCACTATTACTGGGAGCTTCACTCCAAATTACATAGCCAGAAGCTCTGTTTTTGTTTGGCCACTCGGTCTCACAAGGTCCCTTCCAATCCTATGATTCTATTCTATTCTGTTCAATCTCTGATGGGTCTCTCTTGGCCTAAGTGACTGACTGCTCCTGTGGAAGAGCTACACACATACTGGAAAAGAATTGGTACAATGAAGTGTCACTTGCATTCTTGATTGGTAGTATGTCAGGACAGGGGAGTCTGTCATTACTGGAGACATTCCCAGTTCCATTCAACTTCCTCTTTATGTATCCATGTAGAAAAGCTTGGCTTTTTCTGTTATTGTCTGGTTCAGCTTCTCTATAATTACTCGCCTCACCTGTAATAAGTTTATAATCTGCCATTATTGCCAGGCAGTCCTCTTAGTGCGTCAGAGTTGCAGATGTTGTCAACGTGCCAGACTCTTTTATCTGGATTTATGTAGAAAACCCATTTCTCACATCAGATGATAAAGACTCGGACTTCGGGAAGTTCTGTCAAGTTGTTATCAATTGTTGTCAGTGGACAGGAGCACCTCTTCAAGGTCTGGTTCAGTTGCTTTGTGTCTGTACAGATGTATAATATGCCTGTTGGCTTCTTTACCACTACCATGCTGTTCATGCAGGAGATACTAACCTGTACAGGTGCTGAGATGCCCATGCTCTGCAGACTTTTAAGCTCCATAAGGACTGGATTGCACAATGCCACTGGAATTTTCCTTCATGGGAAGCACACAAGTTCCTTTGCATGGTCTTCTTCAGTTGCTGCTTTCCTTGGAGGCACCCATTGCCTTTGAAAATATCTCCATTTGCTTTTAAAAATCTCTCTATTGTCTAAGGGATGCTTCCTTTTGCTTCTTGCATTGCAGCTATGGAATTCAGATGCTAAACTCTGATCAGATCCATGGCTAGTATGGCTGTATTCACCAAATATGGCCTTTGGAGCTTACCATCCACCACCACAAACTTAAGTTGGTACTGTCTTATTTTTGAGTGAGTTAGTTCTGTGAAGTCAGTTTTCTCTGAACAGTAATAAATCCTCATTGTACATTATTAGAGTATACCTGCTCTTTGTAATGGGTGTTTTCAAGTTCAGTTCACACCAAGGAATCACATTATCAGAGGCTGTTCTATTCAGCCAAAATTGCAAAAGGTGTTTTTCTAGTAACATTGCATGCCCAGAGGTTGGTATCTTCCCTTAATGTTTACCTGTCTGAACAACCTGAGCCTGGTATGCTTCCAGATTTGAGAAGAGAGTCATGATGACATCACTGCCGTCTGATGGTCCTCCCCTTCTTGTACCAGTCTGATCTAATTTTTCTGGGTCATTCCCCTGCTCTTGCACACACTGCTCAAATAGTCAAACTTGCCACATGCTTTACAATGCTATCCTAGTTCGGGACACTCCTCATTTACTTGCTCATGGTTTGTCCTGTAGTAAATTCATTTCATTGTGGGTATGAACTCTGCAGCCTGCTTTCCTTTGCTGTTGACTCACTGCATTCTTCTGGGGATATTATGCCTCATATTGCTTCCATCTCTTCTCTTGAGCTTTCTGCTGCATGCCCCGTGTTTAAGCATCTGTCTAATCTGCGATTGCCATCCCAGAGCAGCCTCTTCCTAATGGTGAGTGCTGCAGACTATGCTGCCCAAGTCAGGGAGTCTGTCACGTACCCAAAATTGCATGTAGCAACCAGTGTGCCTAAAGGTGTAACATCAGGGTTTATTTCCTCCCCTTCACATTGTTCTCTGTTGAAAAACCCATGTTGTTCTGATTTGGGGAGAAATAGTTCCTTGGGTCTCCTGGGACTGCTAGAAGGCTTAAGGTAGTCATGAGCTTCAGAGTGATGCAGACCTCTTTGCCATATTCTGTAGCAAAGTCAAATAATAGTTTTACTTTGTTGCTATTTTCATTTTCCTGCATACCCATGGTCTGTACGCAGCTCAAATTCTTCTTTCCACTTAGTCCACTGTTGAACTA
Organism: Podocnemis expansa; assembly: GCA_007922195.1. NCBI lineage: Eukaryota > Metazoa > Chordata > Testudines > Podocnemididae > Podocnemis > Podocnemis expansa. The sequence goes on from ML682010.1 coordinate 3,155,077, forward strand.
GGTTGTGTTTGCAAATCCAAAGCTGTGGGGGAGGCTTTCAAGGGTTGCCAGATGCCTTGTTTTTGACCAGAAAGTCACATCAAAAAGGAGACCTAGCAGCATCTAGTCAGATGTATGGACAGCAAAAGTCTGGTTACCATGGGGTGGGAAGAGGCACTGGCACTGCATTGTTAATCCATGCCAGCCTTTGCTCAGCTGGGACTGCTACCTGCCTGAAGATTGGTTCTTCGTCAGGCTGCAACAACTACCAGCCCAGCCCTGGAACAGAAGGAGCCTATCTGTGGAGGGGGTTGGGGGGTGAGGCAGGTGGAGAGATCCAGTGAGTGAAAGAGGGAATGGGGAAGATGAGGGAGTGATGGAAGCAGGACCTCAAGAGAAGAGGCAGAGAAGGAGGAAGGTGCTTTGGAGGAAGAGGCAGCGCAGATAGCGGTGCCTCAGGAGTCCAGTTACCAGTAAATAGAAAAGTGGCAACCTTACTTCAGAACTGAATTCTGGGGCTCATGTTGTCAACTGCTGCATGTCAGAGAACTCACAGCTCTGATGCAACTGACAGGTTTCATCTCAAAAAGTGAAACTTAATGCAGGTTAAGTTGAAGGAGGAGAACTTCTTAAAATCCTATGTTCTTTTCTGCCCTTCTGGCTGAGCTGATTTCAGCCTACCAGTAACTCCACTCATTCCACCAGCCATTCATAGTGGTCCTTATAGGAAACATGGCCCCTCTGACATGAGTTTCATTAATCATGATACACTAACAATGTAGAAATTCAAGTTTTAAAAAAGTTGTTGTAAATGAGAATTTAAACCCCAGAAACGAAGAAAATCCAAGTTTTGATCTTTGCAGTCAGAACTTGGTTGTGTTACGTATAAAATGTAAATCTCATATAAAAACTATTTGCAGAGTGTATTAATTGCTACTTCTCTTCAGAGGAAATAAGTTGCAACTGATGGAAGGAAACTTGCAGTGTTTCATGAATGTATTTTTCATCAAATACTCTGTGTGTATGTGTGTGTGAAATACATGTGTTTGTATTTGTATAATGCTTTTAAATGGAGGTACCTGAAGTTAGGCTTCTAAGTCCATACTCAAACACCTGCTGGGTTTTTTTTGTTTTTGTTTTTTGTTTTTTGTTTTTCAAGTGCTGCACACTCAAGAGCAACATTAAGGTCAATATGCATTATTGACCTAATCAAAATGATGTAGTAGGAGAACCTAAAATGTCTTTGGAGCTTCCTAAGTCAATAATCACAGAAACTTTACTCTTGCATCTGACGAGGTGGATTGGAGCCCACAAAAGTTTATGCCTAAAGAAATCTATTAGTCTATAACGTGCGACAGGACTCTTGTTGTTTTTGCTGTACACAGACTAACATGGCTACACCCCTCTAGAAACTTTACTGACACAATTCTATGGAAATAAGCTTACCTTTTCTTTGAATGTAGATAAGTCATATATTTAAAAAATGCAAGGTCCACTATTTCTAGGTACATTTATTGTATAGATCTCATTTGACATTTCTGAAAGATAAATTAATGGCTGTATCTTCAATGCTGCCAGGTGATTTTCAGGTGTTTTATACAACTATAACCTGGTGTTTATGGAGTAATCCTTGAGGGTTGTCAAGCATCTACAGTTTCCAACTGAAACCTCTTTAAAGGGGATTTTGTGGATGATTGTTTAGTAACTTGTAGGATCAGGCTCTGGTTACTATTTAGTTATATTTGTGTCACACATGGATGTTTTGGGACAATAGGTCCTTCTCTATGATCTATCTTGTTTAAGCATGTATAAACATATTGACAAACCTGTATAACAGTGTTTTAGGATAAGATCACTTTTGAAACTGCATTTAATGTCTGTATTCATTTGTGATTAATACAGAGTGCCTTAATGAATAATTCTTTGCCAATAGCTGTTTTGATCGGAATTGCATTCACTATATTTAGGGCCATACCAGCCATGAAGAATGTTTCATGGACCATGAAATCACATCTCCTATGTGAAATCTAGCTACGGAGGGGAGGAAGAGAAGGGGTAGGGTCAGAGGTGCCTCAACCAGGAGCACTGACTATGCCTTCAGCTCTAGCTGCTAGTCCCAGCTGGGCTGGGGAGAGAGAGGACTTGTTCTTTCCCTGCACAGCCACTCTTTGGAGGAGATCAAACCTAACTGTGGGTATCTTCCCTGGCTTCAGGAGAGGGCATGGCTGGACAGCAGGTGCAGAGCTTTGTGCAGCCAGCGGGAGGTACCTAGAGGTGGAGGAGGGTCTGATTTCCCTTATGCTGCTGGTAAATACTTGGAGGTGTGTCTGATCTCTCTTCAAGAGTGACTGTGCAGTAGAAGAACAAGCCCCATCTCCTCCTAGCCTGTCTGGGAATTGGGCGTGGGGCTTCCACCCTCTGGTTTCGTGCCATGGCTCAGGGTCAGGGTTTCCGCCAGGGGTCAGGCTGCCTGTTTTAATGGGGATCCCCAAAATAGACCTTCTTTTCATTGTACGCTGATGTGAAATGGGCTTTGAAATTGTGATCGGGTTTCCAGTATGTATAATATCCCTTACCAGAATAAAAAATAAGGTGCTATTAATAAAGGAACACTTTCCAGTAGCTGAAGCAACTGTGACATCTCTGAGGTTGCATGAGGCACAAGTCACTGCAGATTTCTGTCCATTGTGTTATTGTTTGGTTAAGGGAGTGTCTTACAGATATTCTCATTTTGTACTTATTTTTATTTAAATTGGTGGGATTAATAATTGTCAAAGTAGTGAATACAAGATTTTGTGCTCTGCTTTTATGAATTAAACCTAATTATTACTCTCAGGTATCCCGAGAGTCACTGATGTTGCTGGTTCACAGAGTAGCGATCAGATAACGAAGTTAAAGGTTAGGTTTATTTGAAAATAAGACGAAAAAAAAAATCAGGCAAAGGGGAAATATTCCTAGAAAATGCGACTTAAGGTTCTAAGAAAGTATTGCTTTAAAAATTAAACTTTTAATTCTTGTAAAAGAGCAACTAAAAACCCATTTTACTTTAAAATGAGAAATATAGAAGTATGTACACTATATGATACAGTGTCCCAAGATTTTAATGTACATAATTATATGTAAAATATACAAATAAGGTTTGATTTATGAATCATCATTGTATAATTCTACAAAATTTGGCAAAATGTAAGTGCATATATAGAAAATAAAGCTCAATAATGAAAAATAAATGAGTTCAAAAGTTTGAAGACTAGAAAAGAAAAAGGCAAAATTATTTCCATGCTGAACACAGAAGTGCCTTATGATTTATAATTTTCTTATTGCTTTTCAGGATTTTTTGGGACAAGTATTTTGTACACTGGGAGAGATTGTTGGTTCACAGGGAAGTAGACTGGAAAAGGCAATAGAGTAAGTGCATTGTTCTTGAATCTTGGTTTAATAAACCCTGCTTTATAAGGTGTGATCATTTCTATTAATTTATTAAGGTAGTTTGCCATATGCATTGTGGCAGACACAGCACCCTGGAGAAAATAAATTGATAGATGATACAAATAATGTTCTATTATAAATTTTTATTATATTTCTGTTCTGTTTCAGGTAATTATCAAATCAACTGATGTATTCAATTATCTCATCTCCTTTCTTTTATCAAAACTGTCTTTTAACTACACTGATTATGCTGACCTTAGTGAGATTTTGTTCTTTTTTGGGATGATAATCCATTTTATACGTGTAAGTATAGGTTTAGAAATGATTTGCTATAGAAACAGCTTTAATTGTTGTCTTAATATTAAACCATTAAAGCTAGCTTTAATTCTAACCTTAATTTGTCTCTAGCCTTCACAACTGGTCATAGCCAAAGAATAAACATCCAATCTGTTCTGTTGGTATTTAGGGTTTCATAAGCAAGTAATTTAATTCATAGTTCACTGTTGCATCTGTTTAGTTCTCATCTTCCTATGAGAATGCCAAGAGTACTGTTTTCTCTTTTTCTATCTCTGTATGCAGCCTCTTTATGCCTATAACTCTGTCATATAGTTTTAAATACTTGTAGACTGTGCATGTGGATCATATCAATTTATATTTATATTTATTTTTCAATATCCTCTGAAGAAGGAGGAACAATTTTTATTCCTGGCACTTTCTAGTACAGAAAAAATCTAGGGGATGGAGGACTACTCTAGATCTAAGACCTCTGAACAAGTATATAAGAAAAGAAAAAATTCAAGATGGTAACTCTAAATACAATAATACTGTTGCTGCAAGCAGCGGATTGATATTCATCCCTTGATCTTCAAGGCTCTTATTTTCACGTGACCATCCATCCTACTTGTCAGCAATTTCTTCACTTTACGATAGCCAATCATAATTTCCAGTACAAGGTCTTTCCCTTTGGACTCTCTACAGCCCCCTGAATTTTTTTTTCCAAACTCTTGTCAGTGGGCACAGCCCATTTATGCGAACAAGGAGTCATTATCTGTCCATCCTTACATGATTGCCTCACAAGAGCAACTACATCTTCCTAGGCAAAACTCATGACTCTCTTCACTGTCAAAACTTTTCAGTTGTTAAGCCTCCCAATCAAAATAGAAAAGTCAGCTTATAAACGAACTCAATAGATCCAGTTAGGAGGAGCTCAACTAGACTCCGTTCGAGCCAAGGCACTTTTACTTCTGGAGAGATTTGCAAGTATTTAGAATTTAATCAAGGACATAGTTCTCAACCGCTTATCCCGGTATGCACCATCCTTCAACTCTTGGGACACATGGCAGCTTCAACATTTGTTGTGCCTCACACTTGCCTCTGCATGCCCATTCTTCAAATATGGCTTGCCTCTGTTTACAGGCTGAACAATCACTCTCCCCTCAGACTACAATCAATTCCCTTAAAGGTGAAAGATTCTCTACAGTGGTGGGCTTTCGACCTAAAGGGTATGGGCTTCAACCTTCCGAAGCCTACAGTGACCATAACTACTGATGCTTCCCTACTAGGGTGGGTTGCACACATGAATCATCTTACCACCCAGGGTCAATGGTCATACTGCAAAACTACTTCACAAACATTTTAGAGATCTGCACAATGTGTAGTGCGTGCAGGTCTTTTCTCCCATGCATAAGAAACAGATCTGTATGGATCTTCACTGACAATGTGGCCTGCATGTTCTATATGAAGCGTCAGGGCAGTGCAACATCCTGTTCTTTCTGTATGGAAGTGATTAAGTTGTAGCACTGGTGAATAGGTCACAACATTATGATTTTGATGATTTATTTTCCAGGTGTACAAAACACGCTAACAGACAGTCTGAGCAGAATTTTTCCCACCACCCATGAGTGGGAATTTAACAATCTAATACTCTAGAGAATATTCCGAACCTGGGACAACCCAAAGATAGAAACCTATGCCACGCAATGGAACAGAAAATGACACTTGTATTGTTTCAGGGTAGGAATAGGCAATCATTCACTGGGTGAGGCATTCCAGATAACTTGAAATGAGGATCTTCATTACATATTTCCACTGATTCCTTTCCTCCACAGAGTAATCTGCAGAATAATATTAGGCAAGGTTTGGTAATCTTGATTGCTCCAGCTTGGTCACCACAAACCTGCTTTTCAGATCTTCTCTATCTGTCAGTACATCCGCCGATAAAGTTACCGAGCCAACTCAATCTGCTCCACCAGCAATAGATGGCTCTCGAGAGATGAACTTCAATGCTCTAAGAAGGTCAAACATATATTGATTAACACTAGAAAGAGCTCTACAAGACAAACTTACTTTCACAAATGGAAAAGGTTTCTTCATTGGTGTAATTGAATGTCCGTGGACTGTCGATCTTGCTCTATACCAATAATCCTGGAATACCTATTGACTTTAAAGAAGTCAGGTCTGTCCATCTGTTCAGTTAAAGTCCATCTAGCAGCAATCTCTTCATTCCATGATAAACATGACAATAAGAACATTTTCTCTCATCCTATAACTAAACATTTTCTCATAAGTTTTATTAAAACCTATCTGCCTTTGCAAACATCCTGTTCCCCAATGGGATCTCACTATTGTCTTAACAGCACTCACAAGACAGCCCTTTGAACCTCTGGTGACTTGTTAATTTTTAAATTTGTCTACAAAGGTGACTTTTTAACAACCATCACTTCAGCTAGAAGTGTCAGTGAGATTAGCTCTGTAATGTCGTATCCACCTTACATAATTTTTCATCACGATAAAGTGACTCTTTGACCTCACCCAAAGTTCCTATCTAAAATCGTCTCTACCTTCCATATGAATGAAGCCATTCACTTACCTGTTTTTTATTCTAAACGACACATTTACAATGAACATAGAATTCTTCACACCCTCAAAGTTCAACGGGCTCTTGCCTTTTATCTGGAATGAACAAAACTTTTCAGAAAATCCAGTAAATTGTTTCCTTTCATCTTGACCAAAAGGAAATGGTGTATCTTCTCAGAGAGTTTCTAGGTGGATATCCTTGTGTATAGAACTCTGTTATTGACAAAGAAGGTTTGCACAAACATCATAGCACATTCAACCAGATCAGTTTCTGCTTCAGTAGCATTTGCAGCCGCCATTCCTCTCATTGACATTTGTAAAGCCACAACATGGTCTTCAACGGACACATTCATTAAACATTATGCAATAGATTATTTCCCCCTAAGGGATTCCTCCCTGGGCTCTAATGTATTATCTTCCGCAAATCAAATTTAGGACTTATGAAGTCCCCCCTCCTGCTTCTTGGAAACTGCTACTAAATCACCATGAGTGGAGCACCCACAAGGACCACTCAAGGAAAAAGAAGAAGGGGTTATTCACCCTGTTCAGTAATTTGGGTTTTTCGAGATGTGGTCCCTGAGTGTACACCACAACCCACCCTCCTCCCCTCTACTTCAGAGTGTTTTTTTAACAGGTCAGCTTTGTGGTAGAGAAGGAATGGAGGGTTCTGGCCATGCACGCACCCAATGAGGTGCACCAGCGGTCTTCAGCCGTGGGGTGAATGTGCAACCGCCACTACCACTATAGCTAAGAAAAGTCTCTTATGCTGGGCGCCGCGGATCATGACACCATGAGTGGAGCACCCCCAGAGACCACATCTTGAAGAAGCCAAGTTACTGCACAAGGTGAGTAACCCCTTCCTTACCAACATCACTTCAAGGCCTTCTACCCTCAATGGTTAAATATTACCATAGACAGAGGGGTAGTGGAAATTTTCAGCACTGGGTACACCATCCCATTTACATCAAGACCAAGAACGATTATCCCTCCCCATCCCTTTTCAGGGACACAACTCACAAACATCTGTTACAACTGGAGATGCAATGTCTACTGTCTGTAGGCATAATAGAAAGGATACCACAAAAACACAAGAGGAAGGGTTTTTACTCTCCTTATTTCCTGATAGAAAAGAAGTCAGGAGGATGAAGACCTGTTCTTGACCTAAGAGGGCTAAACAAATTCACAAGACATCAAAGATTCAGGATGGTAACAGTATCAACAATCATCCCTGTTCTGGAACTCAAAGGCTGGTTCACGGCCCTCAACCTGCAAGATGCATATTTCTATATATTGATATATCCATCCCACTGGAGGTTTCTAAGATTCAGGGTTGGAAACTATCAATACCAATACAGTTCTACCATTTGGACAATCAGCTGCTCTCAGAGTATTTTCAAAGGTTTTTGCAGTGGTAGCAGCTCCCCTGAGAAAGAACAACATTACAATATTCCCATATTTGGATGACTGTCTGATAAGATCATGTACATGTGTCCAAGTCATAGAAGAGCTATACTTTACAGTGAACCGATGTCAGGAACTAGGCCTACTCATAAATTGGCAGAAATCAACTAATTCATAGGAGCACGTCTAGATTCACAGTAAGCAAGAGCACTCCTACCTCAAAACAGATTCAAGACACTCAACAACCTAATGGACACACCATGCACATCACCTTCGGTAAATGCCCCAATATGTCTTCAGATTCTGGGCCATGTGGCTGCAGCCACCTTTGTAGTGAAAAATGCACTACTGCCCATGAGCCTTGGCAACACTGGTTCACAAGAGTATACAAACCCTACAGGCACTCAGTGCACAAGGTTCTGAGCTTACCACATGGTAAAACAGTCACTGCAATGGTGGACGGAGACACAAAACCTTCTGTCGGGGGTACCATTTCAACAAATGACCCCGACCATTTTAAACATCAAAAGACTCCTCCCTAACAGGATGGTGAGCACATCTTGAAGGGCGTACAGCTCAGGCAACGTGGTCCATAATGGAACCCTGTCTCCACATAAGCTTACTGGAACTACAGGCAGTAAGAAATGAATGTCGATACTTCTAGAGCCATATTATGAACAAACACACAAAAATCATGATGGGCAACATATCATGTATGTTCTATATAAACAGGTGGTGGTGCAAGGTCAGCCTTCCTCTGCATGGAGCCCATGAAGCTGTGGAAGTGGTGCATAACTTACAATGTCATCCTTTCTGCGACCTGCCTTCCAGGCATGCACAACACAGTAGCCGACACGCTAAGCAGGACCTTCCTGAAAGAGCACTGTAGCAAGGGACTCTGGCCTTCCTCAGAGCCTGGGCCTGAGGAAGGGCCTGAATGGCCCCTCTGGCCAAACCCTGGAAGCAGAGGGGTGGGGCTAGGACAGGAAGAGGAAGTATAAAAAGCCAGCCTAGCAGCTTAGTTGGGGCTGAGCTGCCCTAGAGGAAGGATGCTCCCTCAGCCAGGCCAATAGCAAGGCAAGACTGTGGCTTGCCTGCCAAAGGGACCCCTGCCTCCCTGGCTAGGGAGCCGGAGGGCCTACCCAATTTACCTGGGCCTAAAGACTGGGAAGAAATGGCCTGGACAGTGGATGGGGGTCACTATCTTAGCAAGCTCCATGGTCCTGACAGGCCGCCCCTTCCAGGGGATCTAGAGGGAACTGAGGACTACGAGGACCCACTGGGGCGCTGTGACACAGTGAGACTACCAGTCACAGAGGGGCCCTGCGACTTAGGGAAGCTAAGCTTAGGGAAGCTACCCTCTGCTGAGGACCCCTGTGCCCCTGAGGAACTACCAGCTGCAGAGGAATCCTGCAACCTAGAGGAGCTGCCTTCAGCTGAGGACCCTCAGACCTTTCCAGACTTGCCGCCCGTGGATAGTAAGAGACTCGTGGGGATTCTCTGGGTGGTATACACACCGGACACAGAAGAGCCCCTCGGAGACAGGTACCCGGGCTCAGGGTGGGAGGAAGTGGCCCGGGGGAGCTGAGCCTGTTTCAGCCGGAGACTGGCTCCTACAGGTGTTGAAGTGTTGTGGCAGGAGCCCTGCTATCCCAGTGACTGCCCGGTCCCTGGGCTGGGACACAGTGGTGGTGGGCAGACCTGCATCTTCCTCCCTCACCCTTCTTTGTGTGAGTTTTCTCTTCACAACAACCCAGAGTGCTACTATTGACTTTATATTTGTTTTGCCCCACCTTGCCTGGAGGCCGGGGCTACTGACTCTGTTGCTTGCACCACCTTGCCTGGAGGCCAGGGACTTGCCCCACATCACCTGGAGGCCAAGGGCTACTGACTCTATTGCTCGCCCCAACTTGCCTGCAGGCCGGGGATTTGCCCCACTTCACCTGGAAGCCAGAGGCCACTGGCTGACCCCTCGGACTTCCAGAAGGGGGCGCCCTCCCAATGGGTTGGGAGTGCCAGACCATGACAAGCACAAATGGGAATTAAATACAACCATTCTCAGTGGGATCTTTCAATAGTGGGGATACCTGAATATACATCTTTTTGTTACTGCTTAAAATTGCCAGTGCCCATGGTTTTGCTCTTGGGTGGGCATTGGAAGAGGATCTGTGGGTGATACCTTCCTTATGTCATGGACGGACAGCCTCCTATATGCATTCTCACCTGTCCCACTCATCCAGAAAATGCTGCTCAAGATAAGACATTAAGCAGCGACGGTGATCATGATAGCCCCAGCATGGTTGAGCTGCCCTTGGTTCACCCTACGAAACCAGATGGCCATTCAACCACAGAAATGCCTTCTGCTCAGGCACGACTTCCTGTCAAAGGACAGGAACAGAATGTTCCACCGCAACCTACAGAAGCTAAACGTAATGGCCTGGCTCCTGTGTCGTTCTGAGAAGAAGAATTAGATTGCTTGGAGCAGGTTAAGCATCTCCTTCTCAACAACATACTTACCCGTAAAAATGGTCAAGGTTGTCAAATTGGCGCAGAATACGTGGAATCATTCACCTTTCCACATCTATCCGAGATGTTCTTCAATACCTGGTCTACCTAAGGGAAACAGGATTATCTATTAGTTCATTGAAGGTTTAGTCTGACCAAAAGAAGGCTGAAAGGAGATATGATTGATCTTTTTAAGTACATTAGAGGGATAAATACAAAGGAGGGAGAGGAATTATTTGAATACAGCGCCAATGTAGACACAAGAACAAATGGATACAAACTGTCCTTCAGAAAATTTAGGCTTGAAATTAGACGTAGATTCCTAACCATGAGAGGAGTAAAGTTCTGGAATAGTCTACCAAGGGAAGTGGTGGGGGAAAAAACCTTAGGTGCCTTCAGAACAGAGCTTGATAAGTTTATGGAGGGAATGATATGATAGACAGTGTAGCTGGGCCAATGTCTGTCTTTTGCTAGTGGTGATGGGTATGATAGTGACCTGGGAAGGGGCATTAGATCGAGTGGGCTCTGAGTTATTACAGAGAAGTTCTTCTTGACTGGCTGTTGTGGACTTGCCCTCATGCTCAGGGTTTAACTGATCGCCATATTTGAGGTCAGGAAGGAATTTTCCCCCAGGGCAGATTGGCTTGGGCGCTGGGGGTTTTTTGCCTTCCTCTGTAGCATTGGACATGGCTCACTTGCTGGTTGATTCTCTGTATTAAAGTCTTTAAATCATGATTTGAGGACTTTAATAACTCAGTTATGGGTTTGAGGTTCATTGTAGGAGTGGGTGGGTGAGGTTTTGTGGCCTGCACTGTGCAGGAGGTCAGAGTAGATGATCATATTGGTCCCTTCTGACCTTAGAGTCTATGAGTCTATGAAGGTGCATCTAGCATCAATATCTATGCTCTACGTAGGGAGGGAACACGTAATTGTATTCACATTCAATGGTGAAGAGATTTATGTTAGGAGTGCAGAACCTATATCAGGACATACATACACCTACACCTAATTGGGATCTCCAGGTGGTTTTACGTGCAATTACCAAATCATCTTTTGAACCATTGGCTACCTGCTCATTTATCGATAAAGGTAGCCTTCTTGGGAGACATTATGACAGATAGGTGAGTAAGTGAGATAGGAGCGCTAATGTCAGACCCCCCTCCCATACAATATTTCACAAGGATAACGTGACAGTGACACTGAGACCTCATCTGAATTTTGCTCTGAAAATCACCACTCCCTTTCACGTCCATCAAATAATAAACTTACCTCTATTCTGCCTGAAAGAAGCACAGCTCCATATACTATCTGCCCATTACTGGGCTTATTTGTGACTCCTGTGGATAAGTCTTTCAGATTGTTCCCAGTTCCTTTAGTTTAGTGATTTCAGTTCATGGGGAACCCCCTGACCTATCCCTGATTTTAACAAAGAAAAGACTTCAAATGGAATTTCCATTAGATTTATCTTTTGAAGAGTGGAGAGTACACAGTCATTCTATGCCTGGGGCTCTTGGATAGACCCCCTGCAGTCAGACAGGAAAACCTGCCCCAGCCCCTACTACCTTCAAAGTGCCCTCACATGCAAAGTCTCACTGAACTCTGGATGAGAGTGATTCTTTTATCAGAAGAGGTTAAGCAGTTTTACTGCCCTTTGTTTATACAACAAAGGAGTAACATTGCACTACCCCTGCAAGTACCACTAAAGTGATCTGTAACCCAATACCAGCTAAATTGCCATTTCCCATCATGTTGAGCACCCGAGTGTGCTTATGCAAATAGTGTCCCCTTCTCCCTTCTTTCAGCTGACTTAGGCAGGAGAGGGCCACTCAGACCATGCTTGTACAAGTAATTCATCTTGTCAGTTAAATTACTATGTTTTGCTACTGCTTCTAACTTTCACTATTGTTTATTTCATTAAAATTATATTGTGAATTGAAAGAGCCAATAAAGATAATATGATGGGATTTACACGCTCCAGGAAGACTTGGAAAGCTTTAATGAACTGCTGAGAATACAATCAGCCCTTCCTAATCAACCCTGTAAGTGTGAGACCTGACAGAAGAGGTTAGAAAGGGATTAAAATGAGGAAAGCTTGCTCAGTTGGGAGCTGGCTGGAAGGGAAAGCAGATTAAGAGCTCTCTTTTAGGGAAAGGTGCTTGGCTGGAGCCAAGAACTGGAAATGATTTCTTCCTGCTGGAGTCTCTCTGGGGTGTGGGGGGGGGGGGCGCGGATGAGGTAAATCCTGATACAGGTTTCTTTGGATGTACTTGGGATTTGCTAATGATTATTAAGGCAAGCCAAAGGAAGGATGCCTCACCCTGAAAAGAGGGTGGGTGTGCAAAATGTGCTCAGGAGATAGGCAGATAAATAACACTCTGCAGAACTGAGAATGAAGTCCAGCTAGGACAAGGCACCATTATTGTGCATCTATTTTGGACTTAGCTATCCCAGAAAGGATTGAGCGTTTGTAGTTATCTAGCTGGAGAGTGGAGCCAAGTAAGCCGCTAAAGTAGGCTGGAAACTCTGTAGGGAAAAGTGAGGCAGGGTGGACACAGCTCCATTCTCTGCCACAAGACTGCCATGGTGATGTTGGAGGAACAAGCATTTTATTTTTTATCCATGAGGTAGCCAGACAAGCATTTTATTTTTTATCCATGAAGTAGCCAGAGCCAGCCTCTGGCAATTGTGGGCCCTATGTGGGGACCCTTTATGGGACCCCCTATAGGCCCACATTTCTGCCCTCACTTGGGCCCCAGTCCCTCCTGCTGCCCTAACCACCCCCCCTTTCAACTCCCAAAGGGGGGTTGGGAGTGGGGGGTGGGGTGGGCCATGGACCATGGGGGCCAGAGGCAGCTCTGCCTGCCTGCCTGCCTGTCTGGCCTCCCTCCAGCAAGCGCAGAGCAGCCAGCCCAGCCTCCCCCGGCTGGCCGCGCTTCCCCAGGGGGTGGAGAGGGCCGGCGCTGAGCTATGCAGGGGCAAGGCCTTGGAGCAGTGGCTCCAAAGAGGTTGGGCCACTTTGTCCCCAGCCCCCCCTACAGGCCTGAATGGTCCTAATCCAGGGCCTGAGGGGGAGAGCTGTGGGCAAAGTGGCCCAAACTCTTTGGAGCTGCTGCTTCAGGGCTCTGCCTCTACATGCTGCAGTTCAGTGCCTGCCCTCTCCGCCCCCTGGGGAGGCGCGACCGGTCAGGGGTATGCTGGGCTGGCTGCTTCATGCTCGCTGCAGGGAGGCTGGTTGGGCAGTGGAACTTGTGGCCTTGGTGGTCTGCAGCCTCCCACTCCCCCCTGGGAGCAAGGATAGGTGGAACAGGTGGCCACTATGGGGGCACCCTTACTGCTGGGTCCCCTAGGCAGCTGCCTGCTTCAGTTACTCCAAAAGCCGGCTCTGGAGGTAGCAATTTTATAGAAACTTATAACTCTATAAACAGATGCAGCCAACAAGAGAGTTTCAGAGGGTGTACCTGTGTGTTCTGCACTTGGAGGCAGTGCTTTTGGTCCATCTGTGAGTAGTTCCACTATTTGTTTGTTTGATTTGTGGGTGGGTGGAGTGTTTGGGCTGTAGGTCCCAGAATAAGCATTTGAGACACGTTTGTCTGTCTGGTGTTTTTGAAAGGACTGCATGGCTCTGATCCTGGGGCCTTTTATCAGCATCACTATTTGAAGTCTTTGAGTGGTTAATCATTCCCCACTGCTGAGGGGAAGAAGGTGAGCTGGTCAAGAAGACTTAAGTGTCAGTTGCTAGCCAAACTCAAGAGGAGTGAATAGAAGCTGTTATCAGGAGAGTTTGAAGGATTTTAGAGAGGGAACTGTCAGACGGTTTCCTACTATGTCTGTCTGGGGTATATTAACAGCAGTATGATATGAAAGACACAGGAGGTAATTGATCTGCTGTACTTTGTGTTGATGAGAAATCAGCTGGAGTACTATGTCTGGTTCTGGACACCACACTTTAGTGACAGTGATGGCTGCTGGCTTCAGCAGTGTTACTGAGCATGCTCAGTCTGTATGAGCATGTTCAGTAAGCCAAGCAGCAAATTTGGGAGGCACCTGACCTTCCCCTTTCCCGCATGCATTGCCTCAGCTGTCAGGAATGGTCTAGATATACTTGGTCCTACAACAGTGCAGGGGGCTGGACTTGCTGATTTTTCAAGGTGCCTCCCAGTCCCGTGTTTCTATGTTCCTGTGTTTACAGGGAGCTTCTCATAAGCAGGAAGAGTGCGGCCTGGGAGGAAAGAACAAAAGTACTTGATTAAAAATTTAATAAGTAGTTGATAGAAAGCCTGGTGGTCCAATCAGAGTGGGAATTTACATCTTAATAGTGCTAGGCAGAGTGAAGATGGGTGTGACAAAAGACATGGAAAGTGAAGACAGGTAGCTTATGTTCGATGCAGGAAGAGGAGGGGAGCAAGTTGGGAGATGCAGAGAAGAGTGAAGTAATCACACAACCAGCTAGGAAAATGGTCTTATTACAACTTTATTCATATTAAGCTATTGCTAATAAAGTTGCACTAAAATAATTGTTAGAATAAAGCGACTTAGGGCTTGTCTATACTGATGGCGGCAAATTCGTTACCATCAACTTAATTGAGCATGTCTTGACAGCCTGCTCAATCGATCTACAGCTTAGTGCTGTAACTCCAGCCCCATAAATCAGAGCACTGCTAAGTTGACCAGGCAGCATTTTGCCATCCTCTTAGTGCAGTGTGTACAGGGAGGTATGCAAGATATTTTATGTACCTTACGTATCCCCTGTTGACTGCCAGTGAAAAGTGGGGAGAGTGTAGGCTAGGGCTCCCAGTACAGTGAATTTACTAACCTATTTGCAGTTGAAGATCTTTCAACTCCTGAGTATTCTGAGGGGTGTTTTCCTTTTATAGCAGCCATCTCTTACAATGAAAACGAGTAATTTTATTTTCAGGTATTAAATGTTTTAATTAAAATATTTGAAACCAGAATTTTTCTCTTGATGCTCCCCCACCCACCTTCAGTGTACAGTATAACATAAGGCCACATTTGAAAACTTTGAGCTACATGGAAGGTAGTGGCCCAGTTCTCTAATGTCATTGGCTTTAGTGGACTTCTCATATTACCATACTATCCACTGCACTAGTTTCTTGTTTGCTCCTAGTACAATAGAAAATGCTGATAATAATCTTAAAGTTCTGTATATCTCAGTGTCTGTTACCTACATGCTGTCAATTTCAAAAGAAGCATCTGAGGAAGTGGGATCTTCTCCCATGAAAACTCATGCAAAAAATAAATCTGTTAGTCTTAAAGTGCCACACAACTCCTTGTTGTTTTGTTTACCTACATGTTGTCTCTGTCACCACATGCTACATGTGGTGCTTTGGATCTGTTGTGCTTTAGCCAATAGTCTGAGCAGTTAAAATTTGGGGAAACTGGTGGTAGAACAGTTATTGGCACAGTTTCTTCACTTCTGAAGCTTGCTCCCAATTTTGATCTGCTAGAACTCTAATTCAGCCTTTAAGAAATGTTATAAATGGTGTGTTTACTTAAGATTTTGTCACCTGTTGATTAGGTGGGCAGGTAAGTGGAAATGTAGTCTATTCTTACCATGACATTCATAAATAAGGGCTGTCTTTAAATGTAGCCAATTGTTGGTAGCTTGATGCTGCGGGGAAAAAACATTTAGTACCCTGAATAATGGCTGTAAAAACAGCATTTTGGAATTGTATGTCCACCCTTTCCCTGTGGTGGAGTGCAATCCAGAGGTATGAAGGATTGTCACCAGTTTTCCTGCAACCCTGTATGTCTTACATTGGCTTGCTGCTTTAGCTTCTAGTTTGGGATGTTCAAAGCTAGCCTACAAGCATTCAGATCACACCTTGAAGTATGTCTGTACTAGATGGTCCTTGTTTCTAATGCAGAGCTTTTAAACCTCTCTACTCCACCACTCAGCCTTCACCAGCTTTGGTTACAACCAGCAAAGTGATCCTAACACATTTTCAACTGTAATTTTAGTTTAGAGAAATAATAAGGTTCAGTTGTTCTTTGAGGACAAAAACACATCATAGTTTATTAATGGGAGTCAGTACACCTTCCATTTAAATACCACACTAAGTTTATTAATAATAAACCAAAGTTATTAACAAAAGAAGATGGGTGACGTGAAACCAGCTTAAAGGAGTAATGTTAGAAAAGGTTACGAGCACATGAAAGTGGAATTATGCATCTGAAACTCAAAATTTAATCTGGATGATAGTCTTTGTCCAAGATAGGTTTTTGTCTCAGCTATATTTGGTTCCCAGAGACTTCAACCTCCCTCGTAGTGGAAGGAGTCTTCTATCTCAGCTTGCAAGAGCTCTATTTGCTTGTCTGTCTAGCTATGGTTGCCAAAGATGGTTTCTGGCTTTGCTTACATCTTCCAAAGTTTAGTAACTTTGTTTCAAGAGGCATGACTTGATGCTGTTCTTCCCTTCCTGTGGATGTCTCAGTCCCCCCTCCCCCCCGCAGCTTCCAAGTATGGTTTCCATTGTTTTGGTTCTTCACCTTTAAAATGCATAGAAAGCAAGTAAATATCTGCCATCTTTCATGTCCTGAAGGGAACCTGTTTCTCTCTGTTTGGTCACAGATTTTAAACCATATCATTAAATATTTTTATTTCCTCAGATGGTGTTAATACATACAATTAACAATGTTATTAATTAGCCATGTGTAATTAGCTTTCGGAGAAGACTTCATTTAACGCACTTGTATAATACAATAATATATACAACGCACTTGTATAATACAATCAGTTGATTCAGTTGAGGTTCAACCCCCATCTTTACAACTCAGTTAACCTTTGTAATGTATTCTGTGAAAAGTAAAACCCAATCCAACCCTCTTTCTCTTGCTGGGTGTAGATGCCATGCTGTCTTCTCTCAAAGTTTAGCTTGAGTAACTCCTGGGTACAGAAAGCCAATCTGTCTAATGGAGACTGTTTACCAACTCCATGGCATGCCTTGTTTAAAACATACATTAGTCATAATTCTGGCATATATCAATATCTCTTAATACCTCTCCTGTACTTACATCACTCAAGAATATTAATAATCAGTTATCGTTTTCAGGTGGTACCTCACAATGCACGTTTTGTGCAAAGATAATTACAATTGTGTATAGAGTGTCAGTATACAGGTGGCTCAGTGCCACAGCTGCTTCATCTGTCTTTTCATAGTCCTTGCTATTTCCAAATGCTGTGCTCCTCCCAGCTAGAACAGATACAGGAGGAGGGATAGATACTTCAATGGGGACAACCACTGTCTGCCAGTTCAGGAGCCAAGAAGTCCTCAAGTACTCTTGCTCTGATGAAGCTGTAAATCTACCATCTTTGCACTCAGGATGAATTTAATTTTTTTGAGGATTTCCTCAAGAGAATTACAGAGACACTGGACATTCCTCCTAAAGAGATTCACGAGCAGCAACACAAATTGTCAGACACTCTCCAAGCCAGGAGCATTGCTCCAAAAAAAAAAAAAAAAAAAAGGAGGGGGGGCACAGACACCTAGATGCACCCCCTCCCCCTACATCTGCCCCATCTCATTTGCCCAGCCTGGGCTCCTGTTCTCTCCTGATCCAGCCACACTGTCCCAGCTCTCATCCAGCCTGACTGCAGCCCTGGCCTGACCCCTCAGCCCCCCAGCCTTCCCCTGCCAGCTCTCCCCTGGCCTGGCTGTGACCCCCCCCCACACACACACTGTCACCTGGTCTGGCTAAGTCCCCAGCCCAACCCTCACTTTGGTCCCTTACAGCCCAGTTGCAGCTGTGGCCTTGTTTTCTACTCTCGTCAGGCCTGGCTGTAGCCCCGACTGGTACCTCACTCTCACCTGGCCACAGCCTGTGGCTGCTGCCTGGCCTGAAAAGCTGTTGGGCCCTGGGGCCCACTCACTGTCACTCACTTCTGGCCCTGGGGCCCCTTCTCCTGCTTGGCTCCATAGAAATAATTCATTGCCTCAGTACTTCAATACCTCATTGCTGCCACCAATCACGCTGCCTGGGTCGCAGAGGGAGGGATCTAAATTTTCCTCCTCTTCACCCTATCTCTCTGCTGCAGGGTGGGAGAGTCTGACAGGTCCTCCCACTGCTCCTAAGCCAAGCTCAGGGCAAACAGGCTGTCTGCATCTGTGCTGCTAGGACGGTGACTTGAGGCACTGGCTGGAACACTTGGCGCCTGTGCCCCATGTGCCCAGCACCAGCGATGCCACTGGTCCAGCTTGCAGAACTCATAAATGAGGCTCTTCTTGAGCCTATTAAGATGCTCTGGCATTCTCCTGCCTCAATCCCACAAACCTCAGGGAAGGCAGATAGGAAATGCCAGCTCCTTTCGAAGGAGTTTGAGTATTTCTTCTAACATTTGAATGCTGGTTTCCAGGTGGACCAAGCAGTCCAGGAGATGGCTAATCAGAAACAGGGCTGCTAAGAATACCCCCACAGAGGCAGGCACAAAAGGACTGAACCTTTTCAGCTGTAAAGTTTTTATTCCTCTGCTGGCCTCCAAATAAAGCTGGCAAGTTATCAAGCATTGCTCTTGAATAATGAGTTTCTTCTGTGAGAGAGGCTGTCTGATATCATGGGCAATTTGCCACAGGAACTACAGGTGAAGGTAAAAACCTTGAGGATTTCCTGTTTGAAGACACTGCCTGGTGTGCCAGTATTACAAATGAAATACTACACAGTGGCAATGCTGAGATGTTGGAACACAGAGTAAACAACAACAGAGGTAACCGCCCAGTTATAAGCAACCCAGTTGCCCCAAGTGGAATGGTATATGCAACTGGTCTGAACCCACATGCAAGAGACAAAGGGCCACTCTATCTAACAGGCCCCTGGTTCACTTTCTCCGTTTTTTTCTCCAGTGGAAAGGAAAATGTGTTATATAAAGTGACTGTCATTTTTTTCCCCCAAAAAATATTAGAAATGTTTATGTATATCTGTTGCTAAGTTAACCCTAAACAGCTGTCCATCTGAAGTTCTCCAAAGTAACCACACCAACTTTGAAGTTTCTTTTCACCCAGTCAAAGTGGAGCAGTCCTTATAAATATTGTTCAGCATGCATTAAGGCCCTTTGCCAGTCCACTGCTACTAGTGTATTCCATAGAATGGTTGCTAGATAACTATATCTGTGTGACACTTTAATTGCGTGAACTAGTTATTCTTATCTTAGAATACCAAAGAAGTCCCGCTTTGTTTCAAGTACATCAACTACTACAGCTTGACAGGGGATTGTCTATTCCAGACACATGTGTAGCTCCATTCTTAGTAGAACTGTCTGAAATGTTTCAAATGATAGTTTGTTCACTGAAAAATGCAGTTTTGGTCAACCTAAAATTGTTTATGAATGCAACACAGTAGTTTTGGCTGAGGAAAAGTATTATGCAGGGTTAGCTTTAAAAAGGTGTGATGGAAGGGGGAGAAGAGTGTTAGGAAAGCTGCCTTGGATTTGGGAGACCGATGTTTTGAATCACCCATTCTGAAGCAGGGAGTTGAACTCTGATTCCCGCACCCCCATAAGAGCCCTAATCACTAAGATATAAATTATTCTGGGATGGCATAGTCTAAATTCCTACTGCTGAAACTGTTTCATTTCTTATAAATATTTAATCATTGCACCAGAGAGAGTAAGATTATTTTTTCTATAGCCTGGTGATAAAGGCACTCATCTGAAAGGTAGAAAATGCGGATTAAAATTCTTCCTTTGAATCAGAGAGAAGATTTGAATCCATATCACCTCTCTCTCAGATGAATGCCTTTACTCCCAGGTTCCAAAGGGTTGGCCGTCTTAGTCTTGTTCAGCGAAACAAGCAAGGAGTCCTGTGGTGCTTAGAATAACAAATTTTATTTATCGCATGAGCTTTTGTGGGAAAAAATCTCACTTTGTCACACTCTTTGAAGATGGGGGGAACTTACAAAATGGGAGGAAAATGAATTCAAGGGAGTGTAAGCTGTGGGATCAGGTCATACTGTAACAGCAAATTTAAAGCAGTTAAGATTCAAACACTGGGAAACAGCACTCAGAAGAAGGTGAAGTCAAATCGCCTGTTGCAATGGGAAGAGAATTCATAGTTACGATTTAATCCTGATTTCACACAATTGAATCTGCATATCAGTTCTAGTTCAGCTGTTTCTCTTTGAAGTCTTGATGTGTTATTGACTTGCTTGAGCACAGCTGTTAACAAATCATCCACAGAGTGATTAGAAAGGTGGAAGTGCTCAACAACTGGTTTTTGAATGTTGTGAGTTCTGATGTCAGTTTTGTGCGCCCATTTATTCTTTTATGCAGAGATTGTCCTTTTTGTCCAATGTATAAGGTGTGGGGGCATTTCAGGCACATGACAGCATAAACCACATTGGTGGATGACCAGGTGAATGAGCCCTTGATGGAGTAGCAGGCTTGATTAGGTCCTGTGATGGTAGCTTTTGTGCAGATATGTGGACAAAGTTTGCAATGTGGTTTGTTGCAGAGGTATGTGCCTGCTTTAATGGTTCTGTTGTTGGGTCTGTAGTTGCTGGCGAGTATCTGCTTAAGGTTAGGGGGCTGTCTGTGGGCAAGGAGAGGTCTGTCACCCAAAGGCTTGAGAGACTGAAGGATCATCTTTTAGAATAGGCTGTAGGTCCTTAAATGATCTGATGTAGAGGTCTGACTTGGGGGTTGTATGTGATGACCAGTGGTGGTAGTTGTAGTAACCCTTGGAGGAAGGGGTTAACTATCTGGTCAGTGAGTCCCAGGACAGCCAATAGGAATGAAGCACAGCTTTTTTAATGGGAACAGCAGTCTTACCTGTTCCTGTTAGGATGCAGCAGAGCTCCTGGAAGAATCAGGAGGAAGCCAGAGGGGCCTGAGGAAGAATCCAGCAACATCCCTTACCAGAGATAAGTTTGGTACTGACCAGGCGTGAGTAGAACAGGGAATGTTTATTTAGACGCTGTCAGGGTATTTTCTTTGTTTTTGGCTTGTTTTTTGGATTTCTCTGTGCTGAGCACATGTAACCCCCCCCCCCACTACCCTGTAACTACCCAAGTTAATTCCCTGAGAAGCAACTCTCTGTGTTTATCATCTGTTCTTTTTGATTAAAGATTTTACCTTTTAAGTAAGTTCTGGTTCTGTGTCCTGGAAGGCAAGAGGTTTGTGTGCATGTGCCTTAGACTGCACAGGCAGCTACTAGAGGGAATCCTGTTCCAGTTCCAGCTCATATTGCAGCTGGGGTCCAGTCACTTTCCTGAGAGAGGAATACACAGGATTGCAAGTACCTCACAGGGGGAATTCCCAAGTGTGCCTTCCTGGGTCTCAAGAGGTTTTTTTGCATTTGGGTGGTGGCAGTGATACCACTCCAAGGCCAGGAATTGGAGGCCTTGGAGACTTCTAAAAGCAGGCTTTAAGGCCAGTGCACTCAGAGTGCCAGAGTGGGGAAAAAGCCTTGACAGTAGTGTTTTCTTTCTTGAGCCTCTCCTGTAGTAGCTGACTTCAGGGGTACCCGTCTGGCTCTGTCAATGTATTTTCTTACTTCTCCAGGTGGGAACTGTAGTTTTAAGAATGCTTGATAGAGATTCTGAAGATGTTTGTCTGTGTCTGAAGAATCAGACCAAATGCAGCTCTGTCTCAGAGCTTTGCTGCAGACAATGGATCGTGTAGTGTGTTTTGGATGAAAGCTCAAGGGATAGGATAGAATAGAATAGAATAGAATCAAATCATAGGGTTGGAAGGGACCTCATGAGATCATCAAGTCCAACCCCCCGGGGCTTGAACCCAGGACCTTCTGCATATTAGGCAGAGGTGCTAGCCACTACGGATGTTGGTAACTATATTGATCAGTAGGTTTTCGTTATAGGGTGGTGTTGATGTGTCCATCCCTAATAGGTATGGTAGTGTCCAGAAAGTGGATCTCCTGCTTGGAGTGTTCAAGGCTAAGTTCGACTGTAGAGTGGAAATTGTTGATATCTCTGTTGAAATCTTCAAGGGCATCCCTGCCATGGGTCCAGATGATGAAAATGTCATCAATGTAGCTACATGCCATCTGTGACCCGGGCCTCCTGGACAAAATACTTTGGACAAAAAGAACAATCTCTGCACAAAAGAATAAATGGGCGCACAAAACTGACATCAGAAATTACAATATTCAAAAACCAGTTGCTGGGCACTTCCATCTTTCTAATCATTCTGTGGATGATTTGTTAACAGTTGTGCTCAAGCAAGTCAATAACACATCAAGACTTCAAAGAGAAACAGCTGCAGTAAAACTGATGTGCAGATTCAGTTGTGTGAAAGCAGGATTAAATTGCAATTATGGATTCTTTTCTCATTGCAACAGGTGATTTGACTTCACCTTCTTCTGTGTGCTGTTTCCCAGTGTTTGAATCTTAACAACTGCTTTAATTTGCTGTTACAATATGACCTGATCCCATGCCTTACACTTCCCTGCATTTATTTTCTTCCCATTCTATAAGTTCCCCCATCTTGAAGAAGTGGAATTTTCTTCCATGAAAGCGCATGAGATAGATAAATTTGTTTAGTCTTTAAGTGCCATAGGACTCCTTGCTTTATTCCCAGGTTGTTGAGTGTCCCTCCCTCTCTTTTTCTCTGGCTCCCCAAATATTTAAATTCCAAAGAGGTAGCCATGTTAGTCTAGTTCAGCAAAACAAACAGGGTGAAATAGTCTGATTTCATTAGAATGACATTTTGTAAAAAGGAACAGTTTGATTTCTTTGTAGAGTACAAAAATCTATGAACAAATCCCCAATTTTAATTCAAATTTTATTTATGGTGTGACAAATTTATTAATGAGAAATAAAAAAAATCATTTAGCAAGAAACCTGATTAATTCTTTGTTAAGGCTTAAATCATATTATTCCCTGCTCAGCATTTTCATTAATTTTGATTAAAACTTTTTTGTATTAAACAGTGTTTTTAAACTGGTACAGTTATATAGCTGAAAGAGTGTGTTTCCTGTGCCAGAGAGAATTATTCTCCTTTCCCTCAAACATAGAATCCACATTCTAAAACTATACTGGTACTGTATATGATCCAGGCTGGACAGTTTTCAGCCCCAGCTAGGTGATAAATTTAAGATGAAATACCTCCTTGAGCAAATACAGCTAGAACTGGGTATTGTGTGATATGCTGAAAAGGGCAAATTTCCAGTTTCACACTGGGATAAAGAATTTCTTGTCCTAAGATACCTACGTATCAAGTAACAGAAATTATCACATGGCATCAAAAGATACTTTAATGTCTATGTATTTCAAAGGCTATTTAGGCATACTTCTACTGCCTAGAGAGTTCAGTTTTGCAGGAGATGGTTGTGAAGACTGATTTCAATCAAATTTTAACATTGTAAGATACTTTTTAAAAATTACTTTTTCCATATAGTTGACATATTATAGAGACATTCCCACTTGTTGGATATGATGAACTGCTTTGAAAAGCTTGAAGAGGCATGGAGTTCCTGTGCAAAACTGATGATGTTGCCATGCTCTAATAAGATTCACGCCTCCCATCCCCAAATGCTTCAGTTCCTGTGCCATCAATGCAGAGAGCATGACACTTATATTTATATCCTCAGAACTAGGTTCTCTTAAACCTAATTTAAGCTCTTGTTTGTAAGAAGCTTCCACAGAGTAGTATATGATAGTTTACTTGTCCCTTGACCTTGTTCCTGGTCCCCTCAAGGGCTTCAGGAGGTGGTGATCATACCAGAGACAGATACCCACATCCTTAAACTTTTTACCACATCTTCATTCCACACATCAGAATGAGGAAACACATGAGATTTGCTGACTTGGATAAAATTGCAGTGATGACTATTAAGCTCATGCTTCAAGGTATAAACTGATCACAAGCAGGAGTCAAAGAAATTATGCTTGTGTGGAATAGTATTGTACAAATAAGTGAATATTGAGTATTTACACCTACCTTTGAACAATCTGGCACTTGTAACTGTCAGGCAGAATGTCTCTTTTATATTCTTAAATAATATGGCTTTCTGGTGTAAGAATCTGTTGTGTACCTTCTCACCAGTAAAACAACATATAATTTTCCATCTTATTTCATACTGTGTATGTGCTTTAAAAGTTATTTTATAGCTACTGCTGTTAACGTGATGATAGAAATGATCCATAACTAAACCCTATGTAGTAGGACATCACAAAATAAAGGCATTTCATTGTCTTCCATATTGATTTTGGGGTTTATCCAAATAAATTTTTCATCTTACTGTACACTTTTAAAGAACTATTTAATTAGTTTCTTCCAATTTATAAGGCTCTTTTGTTTAGCTTACAAGATGGAAGATTTGAAATGACCATTCTGTTCCATCAAAAGACTTTTTTTCCTATATCTTCCTTATATTATAGTTCTAAATGTAATTAGTTTATCAAATAAATAAAAGGAACACACAACCCATTTACCAGATTCCAAAAATACTTTCTCTGAGCCCTGTTTGTTATCTCTAACCCCAATTCTTTCACACTACAGCTGGGGGAAAAGTAAGCCTCTCTGTTTCAAGGTACCAGCTATACAATTTAGAATACAAGAAGGCCAAGTCCTCTTTATGCAACTGGATCAGCAATGGCACATTCTAGTGTTCAGCTTGAGTTATCAATAGCCTGTTTTATAAAGAATATTAATTTGTGACTTTGAACCTCCTAGCTGTGACACACAAACTATCCAAGGTTACCTTTTTGATAAGATGTTTAAAATAATTACTGTGCAATTTTGGCTGCTGGCCTAGGAAGGTTTTTTTTTTTTTCACCTTCTTTCATCTTTTGCTAAATGGTATTAACTCATTCTGAGGTATACCTTTGTTGTTTGTTTACAGAG
Source organism: Podocnemis expansa (assembly GCA_007922195.1). Taxonomy (NCBI): domain Eukaryota; kingdom Metazoa; phylum Chordata; order Testudines; family Podocnemididae; genus Podocnemis; species Podocnemis expansa. The sequence continues at coordinate 3,180,059 of ML682010.1, forward strand.
GAATTCCGGGGAAGAAATGTGGAACAATCATACTGACAGCAGAAGAGCTGAACTGTTGTAGGGTAAGTGGATGTTTACATTGTTTCTAAACATTGTGGGGTTTTTGGTATTAACATGATCTGATATTAAACCTGCTTTTTAAAAATGCAGTTTATAAATGGAGTAAAGAAAAATAGGAACACAATTACCTTTGCATGAAATACTACAGCAATATATAATTTATTGCTTCACATAACTGTTCTTTTCAGTTACTGTTAATTTGATAGAGTGAGAAGTAAAGAACATTTTGGAGCACAGAGAAGTTCATATGTTCTTTTTTGAAACCTACTTCTATTTATATGACTCTCTTCTTTCTCAATCCTCAAACACCAGTTGATGATTTAACTTTGTATTATAGGGTTTCTGGCCATTGTGAGATTTTGAGAGATAAAAGTAGGTTTCCAGAACAACAGGAACTAAAAGAAATCTTTGGAATTTTAGACTTGTAATTCAAAGTTTGTCTACTTTATATTTAATGTGTTACAGAAAGTCTCTTGGAATAAATAATATCTTGTATAAAAAGGAATAGTCACAAAAGAGAGGTTAAATTTTAAATATTTTAAAAAGACTGTCCCCGGTGGTACTAGTGGGTGCCTAAATGTAGAATGGATGATGGCACAGGAAATGCCATAGGAAAACAGGGAAAGAAGGAGGAGGGTGAGACAAGATTATTGGTGAGTATGAAAAGGATTGATTGATTCCTAAAGAGAGTTTTGAGGAAACTGGTAAGTAAAGGAGGGTACTTATTGGACAGGTGAGATTTTTGTGAGTGTAAGAGGTAACATGAGAAGAAGGTGGCAAAGTAAAGTGAGCAGTAGCTAAACCTAGAGATCAGTAAAACAAGGTATTTGGTAAAAGGCATAAAGAGCAAATAAAGTAGACTGCAATTAAAGGCAGGAGTATATAGAGGTTTGAGAGGATTTTTTAAAGGCTGTTATTTATAATAATAATAATAGTTAGTTTCATGATGAATGTCTTATTTAACTGACTTTTTTTTTACTTGGTATGAATGTTTCACACTTTTTTTTCTCATTTTTGCAATAGTAACTTGTTTACATCTTTACTGATGTATCCAATGTGCTGTTCCCTGAGAACTTACTTATATTCTATTTTCTGTTAATAAAATATTTAAAATATAAAAGAACCCTAAATCCTGTGGCTTACTTCTGGTTAGCTTGTATGCCCCACTACAGAGCAAAACTATTTTAAACTGCATATTGCTCTACAATGTAAACACTTGGGTAAACAATCACTGCCTTTGTCAGCCAAACAGATTCCAAATCTGCTGACCTTCTGGGTACTATGTAATGTCTAACTTCTTTTTCAAGAGTCCTCTGCGCATTCATACTCTTAAGATGAACCAACACTGTAGGTTGAACTGAGGTTACCTTCTAGTAACAGTGTGTGTCGTAATGGTCTTGTGCACTCTGCCTTTCTCCTCATGATTGGTCATTTTGGAGGGTGGGGCTTGTAAAAGAAGGTATGGCATTCCATCCATCTCAGTTCCTTTGAACTGTGATAAGTAGTAGATGGACTAGGAACCCCTTAGATGCTTGAAACCATGTTCATTGGGATGGAACATTCTCAGTGCTCCTACTTTCTTAAGAAAAAAAAAAAAAGCAAGGAGTCTTGTGACACTTAAAAGACTAACAGATTGATTTATTGCGTGAGCTTTCATGGGAGAATATCCCACTTCGTCAGATGAAGTGGGATATTCTCCCCCGAAAGCTCATGAGATAAATAAATCTGTTAGTCTTTAAGTGTCACAAGACCCCTTGCTTTTTTGGCTTTACTAGACTAACACGGCTGCCCCTTTGGTACTTTCTTAAGTTAGTTCTTTTTTGACTAAGGATCTTAGAACCCTGCACAGGTTCTTGGTTTTAATATGTGAGAATTTAAGACAAGCAGTGGTTCAGAATGTGTGCTTTTTGCCCTGCTATTTTTCCTTCTTTGAGTGTATGTGTTTTTGATCTGCTTGAGTAAGGTTGTTCACCCTTTTATTCCTCCATGTAGATCATTATTACTCTAGACTGATACCTTTTCTTGCCTTATCTCTATTAGAGTGTGTTATTGAGACTTGTGGTTCCAGCATTTCAGACCCATGAGATCACCTTCCCTCATTAGTGATTATCATAGGCCATTCCATAGTGGATGCTGGTAGAATTGAAAGGTATCACCATGGGCAATGTGGTGATCTTGGTCTTCACTCTAGGTGTTATCCTGAATTGAGAAGAGATGAAGAAAGTCAGCCAAAAAGGAAAACTTCTCTCAAAAAGATTCAAGGAAAGTGTCCTGCACCCAAGCTTTTACAGTTACCAGTATCAAGAGGTCTATCTCTTTTACTTGCCCAGGCACCTTCTCTGCAGAAGCGTTATAGAAGAGCTTATTGAACCTTTGGCTGTAGGTACTGTTCCAGATGCTCAAATTTTTCCATTTAAAAATGTAGGTACAGCATCTTTTCTTTACTCATGCAGAATATATGTTCCAGTTTCACAAAGATTCAGAAAGAAATGTCACCAAATTTGTTTAGTCTTTAAGTGCCAGAGGACCCTTATTGGTTTTACCAAAAGGATGTTATAGATAGTAGCCAAAGAGAATACTACACACTTAAGTTTCAATATTCAGAGTTAATCTTCTATGAATAATAGTACCTTCTGGAATTGTAGTATATTTATTACATCTGGTAAAATATACCTGATTAGGACATCAGGACAGGCAGTTTCTAATAAAGCAGGTAAACTATAGTAACTGCCCTCTGATCTCATCTTTTTCTTGCTGATCCTGCCAGTTCCAAATTCATTGGTAGTGGCGCCCCTGCCCAAAGAGTTACCGGAGGGTGGTGGATAATAAGGGAGTTATGTATTATTTCTAATTATCACATGTGCCTCTGTTTACTTGAGTGATATTCTCTTGTCTGAATGCACAGACCGAAGTCCAATAAATCAGGAGAAATGAACAGGAAATGAAACAGAAGCAAAGATTAGTTACTATCATAAGCAGTACTAAAATTCCTGGGGAACAGTAGGAAAGTTAGTGGGAAATAACTCCTGGTCTGATGCTCACTAGACTGGCAAAGTTTAGTCTTGCTGGGCCAAACCTTAGATCAAAGTGTATAGAAAATCCTTAAAAGATGCTAGCCTTGTGGGATTGAGAGAGGGACAAAAGGGTTGTTAGCAGCAGGGCCCCCATATGGATCAGGGGAAGGATACACTTTACCCAGGCCCAGAAGCCATGGGGGACATGGCCCAGGCTGTACCTCCCATTACCAGAGGCCCATGTTATAAGTTTCTGTTAGGCTTGAAAAAATTATGCTTGGGCTCTGATTACCAGACTGGGGCCAACACACAGGCTGAGTGAGAAACAGGCAGAAGCTGTAGCAAACAGTCTGCGTCTGCCAGCCTAGTGATGGGGGTAACTGAACTTAAAGTGTAGATAAGAGAAATGGGGAGTATAGGCCTTTTATTTATTTGTTTTTACCATCTGCATGGCATGGTATATGCCCTTTGGGTGAATGAATACTGTTTTCCTATATTCTTGAACAAATAATGCTTGTTTCTCTGTTCCTCCAAATTTATTCTTCACAAGCTCCTGGAGTAGTATTTATAGGTGCCAGGCCCACCTGGATCTGTCAGGTTAACACAGTTGCAAATTACCTGTTGAAATGGGAAGAGGATCCTTAGTCATGATTTAATCCTGCTTTCACACAATTGAATCTGCATATCAGTCCCAATTCTGCAGTTTTTCCTTGAAGTCTTGATGTGTTGTGAATGTTGTGATTTCAAAAACCAGTAGCTGAGCACTTCAGTCTTCCTAATCACTCTGTTTAACAGCTGTGCTCAAGCAAATGGGTAACACATTAAGACTTCAAAGAGAAACTGCAGAATTGGAACTAATATGCAGATTTGATTGTGTGAACATTATGCATTCTTTTCTCACTACAACAGGTGATTTGACCTTACCTTCCTCTACGTGCTGTTTCCAAGTGTTTGAATCTTAACAACTGCTTTGATTTGCTGTTACAGTATGACCTGATCCCTTGACTTACACTCCCTTGAATTTGTTTTCATCTCATTCTGTAAGTTCCCCCATCTTCAAAGTGTCTGATAAAGTGGGATTTTCTCCCATGAAAGCTCATGTGATAAATAGATCTATTAATCTTTAAGTGCAACAGGACTCCTTGCTTATTTTGCTGATCTAGACTAATACAGCTACCCTTCTGGAACTAGGGATGGAAAGAAAATCAGGAGGTCATAGTTCAACCCTGTGCCCAAAGGAGGAACAAAACCAACCAAATCATTCAAACTAGAGCTTTCTCAAGCCACACCTTAAAAACCTCTAAGGATGGAGATTCCACCACCTCCCTAGGTAACCCATTCCAGTATTTCCCTACTGTCTTAGTGGAAAAGATTTTCCTAATATCCAACCTAGACCTCCCCCACTGCAACTTGAGATTATTTCTCCTAGTTCGGTCATCTTCTATCGCTGAAAATAGCCTAGCTCCATCCTCCCAGGAACTCCTTTCATGACCTTCAAGACTGCTATTAAATCCCCCCTCATTCTTCTCTTCCTCTGATGAAACAAGCCTACTTCTCTCAGCTTCTCCTCATAAATTACATCTCCAGTCTTCTAATCATTTTGTTGCCTTCCTCTGGATTCCCTCCAACTTGTCCACATCCTTTACTATGGTGGGGGGCCCCAAACTAGACTTAATACTCCAAATGTGTCCTCACCAGCCCTGAATAGAAGGAAATAATCATTTCCTTCTCCTCTAGCAATATTCCTACTAATGTAGCCCAGTATGCTCCTAGCCTTCTTGACAATTTGGGCACCATGTTGATTCATATCTAGTTTCTTATTCTCTGTAACTCCCAGGTCATGTGATTTTTGCAGAATTGCTGCTTAGCAGTTGGTCCCCAGTTTGTAGCAGTGATGTGATTCTTCCATCCTAAGTGCAGAACTCTGCACTTGTCCTTCTTGAACTTCATCAGATTTCCTTTGGTCCAATCCTCTAATTTGTCTTGGTCACTCTGTATCTTATCTCATCCTTACCTTCCAGAGTATTTACTGCTTCTACCAGCTTAGTGTCATCAGCAGACTTGCTGAGGATGCAATCCACTCAATCCTCCAGATCATTAATGAACTAAACTGACCCCAGCACTGACTCCTGGGGCAATGTTTGTTACTAGCTAACAACTAGATATTGAGCTGTTGATCACTAGCCATTGAGTTTGATGAGCTAGCCAGGTTTCTATTATCTTGTAGTCCATTCATCCAATCTATATTTTTAACTTGCTGATAAGAATACTGGGAGAGACTTTATCAAAAGCTTTCTTAAAGTCAAGGTATATGATGTCCACTGCTTTTCCCCACATACACAGAGCCAGTCATCTCATCACAGAAAGCAATCAGGTAGGTCAGACATGACTTACCCTTGATGGATCCATGCTGACTGTTCCTGATCACTTCCCTTTCTTTCAAGTGTCTCAAAATGGATTCTTTGAGGACCTGCTCCATGATTTTTCTGGGGACTGAAAGGTGAGGCTGGATAGGTCTGTAGTTCCCCCTTCTTCCTCCTTCCCTCTTTTAGAGATGGAAGATTCACACTATATTTGCCTTTTTCCAGTCATGAAGGATCTTCAAAGATCATGAACAAATGGCTCTGCAGTGACATCAGACAACTCCCTCAGCACCCTCTTATGTGTTGCTTCCAGTCCCATGGTCTTGTTTGTGTTGTCTTTCTAAATAGTCCTTATCTTATTCTTTCAGCACTGAAGGCCGCACTGACTCCCCATTATATACTTCTCAGTGCAGTAGTGTGGGAGCTGACCTTGTCTGCGCTGACACCAGCAAAAAAGCATCGAGTACTTCAGCTTTTTCTATATAATCTGTCACAAGTTTTTCCCCCCCATTCTGTAAGGAGTACACACTTTCCTGACCACCTTCTTGTTACTGCATATCTGTACGTATGTTCTTGTTACCTTTCATGTCTCTTGGTGGCTGTAACTCCAGTTATTTGGCATTTCTGACTTCACTCCTACGTACTTGAGCAGTGTTCCTATACTCCTTCGTAGTCATTTGACCAAGTTTCTGCTTCTTGTAAGACTCCTGTTTGTATTTAAGCTCACCAAAGATATCTTTGTTAAGCCAAGTTGGTCACCTGCCATATCAGCTATTCTTTCTGCACATCAGGGTAGTTTATTTGTTCCTCCATCCTCAGTGAGGGTTCTTTAAAATGCAGCCAGTCTCTTGGACTTCTTGCCTCTTCACATTAGCCACCAGGGGAATGCCTCTCTGCTAACTCAGGATATGTCTACACTCGAGGCTCTGTTAAGTCGACCTAACAAGGTCAACTATAAAGTTGACTTAAAGTCAACCTTGTTAAGTCAACTTAGAGTCCACACTGAAAACTCCTGTCAACTGCCTGTGTCCACACTAGCAGGTGCTAAGTAGATGGAGGAGTAGTGCATTGTGGGTAGCTATCCCTGGTGGGCAGGAACTCTGGTAGGAGGCCTGGAGGTCAATTAGGTCAACTTAAGGGCTTTCCCATGTACATTGGCTTAAGTCGACTTAATAAGGTTGACTTAAGCATTAAGTCAACCTTAAGAGTTGGTGTTAAGTCGACTTAATAGCCCAGTGTGGCCGCAGGAACCTGTAGGTTGACTTAACTTTCCTTAAGCAGACCTAAGGCTCCAGTGTAGACGTACCCTCAGAGTCTCATGCTGCAGCCCTTTCAGAGGTAAAACTTTCACTTTCAGTGAGAGCTGAGATGTAGTGTAGTTGTGGGTTTTTTTTGTTTGTTTGGTTTTTTTATGACGGTCAGATATTAATTACTAAAAACACCTATCCTTGTGTTAGTGTTTGTTAGAACTACAGAAGTTTTATTGCTCATTGAATTTAACTGTAAGCCACTAAAATAACGTTCCTTACATTCAGTTCTACAGAAATACATGATTAAAAATTCATTAATCTTTTTTAAAAGCACCACACCTCAGTCTTATAGTTTTGAGGATTACAGTGTTATTACAGATTGCAGATAATTTTTGTCTACTTAATAAGGTTTCTTTAAAATACAGCCAGCACTCTTGGACTCCTTTCCCCTTCATATGTGCCTTCCAGGGGATCCTGCTCATTAGCAAGCTGAGGGAATCAGAGTCTGCTTTTCTGAAGTCCAGGTTTCATATCCTTCTTCTCTCCTTTTATTCTGGAATTCTATCATCGCATGGTCACTACTGCCCAGGTTATCACCCACTTCTCTTTCCCCTACCAAATCTTCCTTATTTGTGAGCAGCAGGTTTGTGCGTTACCCTGTGGTGCTCTATTTCATTACCTCAGAAATGTTATTCCTTAGAGTGAGCATCCAGATCAGATGCACAGTCTGATGAAGCAGTATTATGTGTCTCTAATACTACTATCCAGAGACAGGAGTACTGCTTGTCCAACTCTCCTAGGAGTAGGAAAGTGCAGAAGCCATTCAAAGAAGAAATGAAGGTTACTTGTCTGTAACCAAAATTCTTCAAGATGAACTCTGCATAGTTGCACTGCCCATCATCCTCTCCCTCTTCCTGAGAGTGCTAATTTCAGTTTTGGACCCAAGAAGGTGGTGGAAGGAGCTGAGGCATTTGGTACACTATGCTTTGTCTCCCTGCCTTCCAAATGGTTGGAGCCAAAGATGGGTTTGAGAATGCTTCAGTGAACACTGCTTCTAGAAGGTTTCACTGGACCAAGCTGTATTATTGGCATAGTCCAAGAATATGACTGTGCAGAGATTATCTTGAAAGTGAGTAGCCTTAATTTATTATTTAACTCCTAACTACTTTGTGGTGTTCTATTGTTTGTTCTTTATTATGCAAATAACATGCTGCATATAAGTCTTAATTTCTTTTTTTAGGATTCTGTGCTTATGCAGTTTTGTGCAAACAAGTTAGACAAGAAGGACTTCTTTGGGAAATCTGACCCTTTCCTAGTATTTTATCGAAGCAATGAAGATGGCAGGTAGATGTTTAGCAACAAAACAATAAAGACAATAGGGAATGTGACTATGGATATCTTATGATGATAGTTCATATACAATGTGTGCATTTTGCTGATGTTTGTCAGACTGCAAAGTCTATTTCATTCTGTAACCTCCTAGCAACATTCATTTAGAGTATAGTTTACTATTTTAGCAAATACATTTGCCTAATATAGATAATACTGTAGTAATATAAGAATAAGACAGTCATTTTAACAAACAGGTAATGTAACTAAGGAAGTTTAAAGATTGGTTTATCAGCAAACCTGGAGTGCTATGAAAAACTGAGTGGCATGGAATTTATTACTATGCAAAATAAATCACATGGCATAACCTACATTTTGATAGGTTTCTTCCATGTCAGTCTGGACAGATATTTCCTGTTTCTAGTGATTACAAAACAAAATGGTACAAGCTGTAAAACAAGTTTAAGTCAATTTCACTCACTATTCCTTTTAACCAGCTTCTGGCTCTGTTCAGCATTCCAAGTGACCTATTTCTGTGTAGTTCCTTCTGCTTTTTTCAAGTTGTGTATCCTGCAGCTGTCCTTAGATTAGTCAGATTAGTAAAACTTGCTATCCTTCAGTGAATGTCGTTTTAAGGTTTGAACTTTCTAAAAGAAGGTTCTCTGCCTAGTGTCCAGTGGGTGCCAGTGGTCACACATGCAGCTTTTTTGGAGGGATGGAATCACATGATTCAGAAAAAAATAACTCTGGATCAGAAAAACAGTTATATATAAATTATTCTAGAGCAGTGTGCATGCGTGCGTGTGCAAGGATCCTTTGGATGGAAAATAACTTGAGTTGTTTGCTGTGCAAGAAGTCAAAGGGCAACAAGGACCCAAGTCATCTTCTGAGTGTTCTGGCTTTTATAGAACCAAATACCACTGTTAAAATGAGCATAGCAGTCATGAACTGGCATAACTGCAAATTTATGAATTCTGAAGTCTGCTCTTTTCCAGTTAGGTAAAATATTTCTAGTCCTGCACTTCATTGTAATTCTGCCTTAAACTGTATTTGACTGTTATGTTTAGAATCAAATGCTTCGGATATTGAAGTAGAACAATAAAGAAATTATTGAATACGTATGCAGATTTGTGATTCCGTATTTGATAACATGAAAGTAAAAGAAAAAAAATGTTTTTCTCCTGCAGCTTTACAATCTGTCACAAGACGGAAGTTGTTAAAAACACTCTGAATCCAGTGTGGCAGGCATTCAAGATTTCTGTCAGAGCACTGTGTAATGGAGATTATGACAGGTAAGTGTGATGAGTTCCCCCGAGGTATAGCCTCGGACTGAGGTACCACTCTACATCCTTAAGTCTGCAGACAGGACTGTTGTCATAACGCTTTGCTAGTGATAAGCAGAAGATCTCTCTGAGTACTGCTATCATTCAGCATAGCAGCATGTGAAGCCACACACCCAATTAGATTGCACAAATGCTCCCAAAGTCACTCATGAATCCCACAGAAAAAGGCACCAGCCTGTTTGCCCTCAGCTCCTTGCCCTGGACCCTGAAGTTGTCCTGTCTTTCCCTGGTAAGAAGTTCGACAAGTAAGTTTATCACCAGTTCACCCACCTCTCTGTGAAGAAGACGTATACCAACTTTTGTTAACTGAGCTGCAATTTTTCCATACACATCACTGAAACATTGTTTTCGTTGAAAATATAAGTATAGAACCGTGGACTTTGATTATAAGTGGTAGGCATAAGAAATTAGAGGAAAATACTAAGGAAAATAATGATAAACAAAAATTAAATCTTCAACCTTTAACACTAGGGAGTATCTAAATTAAGCAGTTTTCTCATCCCACTTGGATGTTCCAGTTCTCTCAGCAGACAGGCTGTCTCCTATAGCTTGGTACCAGTCTTCAGCTGAAGTCTCTGTGACTGTATACTGCTGTGATGGCTGGCCTCGCTCAGGCCCACTCAGTCGATGGGAGAGTAATCTCCTGTTGACTCAATTAATTCACCTCCCCAGAAGACAGCATTGACAGGAGATCACCTCCCGTCAGTGTAGTGTCATGAAGACACCATGTTACACAGCTGTAAGTACACTGATGTGAGATATACTAGTTATCTAACTAGCATATTTTACATCAATCCAGCATGGACGTGTAAACCAGGCTTCTGTCTTCCAGCATTCTTGCTTTCAATAGAAGTGAGGGCAGGGTGGGGGAGCAAGGCTCAGGAGTGCAGCCTTGTTCCCTGTTTTATATCTTTTGATAGTATGACCAGTAAATATTAATACAGGCACATCCAGGTGGACTCTACTAGGTTGCTTAATTCCTCCCCATGAATGATTCAGTGAGTTGAACAGACTTTATTTTATAGTCTTATGCAACAGTCATTGTAGTGTAAATCATTTGTCTTCAACTCCTTTGTTAATTGGGGGTTGCTGAGCCCCTCTGCAGCAGGAGTACTCATCTCCTTTTACCAGCAAGCTTATAACATTGTGGTAACAGTAAAATCCTGTAATTTGATGCATACTACCAATATGCATATTTTGACAGCAAAATGGATTTTAGATGATTATGACCTTTTATTAGATATCTTACATGACATGCTTAATATGAATTATTAAAATTGTACAGGAACAAATGATTTACAATATGGTGGTTTGGGGTACAGTATGTCACAGTAAGATAATGACAGTTCTATATGACGTGATAATTTTCTTTTAACTTACAAATTCTTGTATGAGTAACTTCTGTGAACACTGACTAATTTTTGGTTGAGTATTTTGTATTCATTTTAGAAGACATACAGTTAGTTCAAAACATTGATTAAATTCTAAAAATATTTGCCTCAGTATTTTACTTAGATGGGAGCAAAGTTCTTTTTTCATTAGGAGATAAATAAAAGTCACAACAAATAGACAAAAAATGAACAAGACAAAAACACTAATTGTGAAGCAAATATCATCAGTAATCCAGACCAATATCATCATCATATCTCTATTAAAAGGAATCACTGCTGTTACTGCACACAGAAACTAATGTCTGCTCTTCTTCATTGAGAAGCAAATTCTGATTCATTACTTTCCAGAGGGAAGGAACATATACTTCAGAAGATGCCAGGAAAAAGTCCCATGAAGGTCTTTTGTCAAATGTCTTTTGTCTACAGTGTCCAGCTGCCACATACATAAGAACCTATGTGCCTGAACTACTTAGAAGTCAGACCACCTCAAGACCCAACTGTGCACAGTCTTTAAAAATAGGCATACTGCTTACTAAATTTTGGCAGGACCCACAAGATAAAAATGTATAATTCTCCATGTTAACCACCTCTCATTGTCACCATCAAAGTTTGCTGGGTGCACAGAGATATTGCTGCAGTTTCAACTGTCCCTTCTCAGATTCCCAGTAGACTTATTTTCACACTTCCATTCATCTTACAAATTGCCTGTGAGCAAGATTAATGATTCTACTTGAACGCTTCCAATACACAGTGTTACACTTTGGCCTAACCACTGCCCTAAGAGTCTTCTCAAAGATACTCGCTCTCATAGCAGCACATCTACACAGAATGGGAATCACCATTTTCTCTTATGTAGATGACTCTCTCTCTTTGCAGCAAAATCTGTGCAACACAGTCAGTCTCCCTCATAAGGGTGTTATTAAAAGACCTCTGTTTTCTCATAAATACTGTGGTGAAGCAAGACCAAGTCTGCGTCCTGGAGGTCTTGCACTCTTATCTTGCGGACTGGCAAAATCTGGTTGGTCTCTCTACCTCCCCCAAGGTGGAGGTCCCCCTTTTGAGACTAGTCCAAGTTATAACCCAGCTGGCCCCCTCATTGGGGTTTCTTCCCTGTTCAACTACCCTGCAGTGGGACCAGGTGGCAGAAGGCGATTGGGGGAGGGTGGTCCTGCCCTCCAGTCTGGGCCCTGACCCAGGGACCCTATGAGGAGGAGCATCCCAACTGAGTTTGGGAGGCCTTCTGTCTTCCCAGGGTTGCCAGTGTGTGATCCTGATGCTTCTGCTCTGCCCCTCTGGGGCTGAGAAGGTCCCACGGCCTCCTGGCCTGAAGCCTCAGTCCCTGGGGTCCTCACCTTGTTTGGGGTGGGCTTGTCCCACCTCCACTCCTTGGCTCAGTTCTCTGAACAGCAAAGTCCTCCTTCAGGCTGCAGGGCCTTACAGCCTTGCTTGTACAGTTTTCTCCCAAACCCCCATACCTTTTTGGTGTCATGCCAAACTGCAAACAAACCTTCCAAATGCTGTTCTAGCAGTTCTTCTCTCTGATCTCCCTGCAGCTGCCCCTGCCTGCCTGAAAAGGAAGCTTTTAAGAAGTGCAACAGGTTTCTTGATTGACCCCAGGTGACCCAATTAACCTGGAGTAACCCTATCTAAATTAACCCAGGGAACAAGGATTTACTAATTCTGGGGCTAATATACACCCCTTCACTACTCTCCTATATCCATCAGGTCAGAGACCATCACCATACAAAGAAATCCACTCCTGAACCAATAAAATTAATAGTTTATAGGGGCATGCTTAGGCTCATGTGCCACAAGAGCCTTCCTCCCAAATCACAGGTTCAACACAATGTCAAATCTAGCCTCAGCATGGAAATCTCCAACCTCCTCTATTGTCTACAACTATGAGATTGCAAGGTCACAAGTACATTCGTAGTAAGATGTGTGAGAGTACATGTGCATCTCCTTCAGCTCTGGCTCTCCAGGGCATACAAGCCCCATGAGCACCCTGTACACAAAACGATGGTGATACTCACCAAAATAACGAATTCTTGACTGTGGTGGTCTGTGCCCACCCCTCCCCCCTCCCCCCCAGCCAAATCTTGTAGTGGGCATATGTTTTATTGAGGAACCACCCACGATCATGATGTCCACAGATGTATCCTTCATGGGATGGGGCACCCATGTACAGGAATTCACTTCTTGGGGAAAAGGACAATGCAAGAATCTATCCTGCATATAAATCTCCTGAACTTTGTGCTGTCCACAATGCCTGTTTCTACTTCAAGACATACATAACAAACAAGCACGTGAAGGTCATGATGAACAACATAGCTGGCATGTTCTACACCAACAGCAAGGGGGGCCAGATCCAACTCCCTCTGTGCAGAAGCTCTGAAATTATGGAACTGGTGCATAAATCACAATTTCATGATCTCAGCAACATATTTTCCTGGCATACACAACACTGTAGCGGATCAATTAAGAAGATCATTTACCTGGGAATGGGAACTCCACCCAGCTGTTGTAAGATGCATCTTTTGACAATGAAGATATCCTACTATAGAGCTCTCTGCTGCTCTCCACAACCACAAATGCCCACTCTTCTGCTCTCGAGGAGGTATAGGAAAGCATTCTTTGGGAGATGCATCTGTCCAGTCATGGAACACAAAGCTAAAGTACACCTTCCCTCCAATTTCCCTTATACTCAGTACACTGGCAAAAATATGTCATGATTCAGCAACTGTAATAATTATAGCCCTGGTGTGGCCAGGATGGCCATGGTTCACATTACTCACATAAATGTCTGTCAGACTCGTATCACTTTCCCACTAATAGGGAATCTCTTGTCCTAGGGCAAGGGACGAATCTTCCCTCCTCTTCCCAAGAGGCTTCACCTAACACCATCTTTCCTTCTTGGTTTCAATAGGATGAATTACAGTGTTCTCAATCTGTGAAGCATGTCTTACTAAATGATAGAAAGCCATCTATGAGCAAATCATACGTGCAAAAATGTAGTAGATTCTCCTGGTGTATTCACAAACAAATTTCTCCAATGTCTACACCTATCACACATATGTTGGACTGTTTACTCCACCTAAAATAGACAGGCCATTCAATCAGTTCATTGAAGGTTCACTTAGCTTCTGTTTCCGCCTTCCATGCCAGTTCCAGTGATATCTCTGTATTCGCTTACACAATGATAAAGCACTTCCTGTTGGGCATACAAAACCTATATCCTGAGATCCACCAACCCATTCCCCACATGGGACCTTGTGTTAAGAACAATCACAAAACTACAGTTCGAACCACTAGCAAATTTCTCCCTGTTGCACATGTTGATGAAAGTAGCATTCCTGGTTGTGATTACATTCACAAGATGCTTAGATGAAATTGGGGCATTGATGGCCAACCTTTCCTTCAAAATTTTTTAATAAGAGCAAGGTCATCTTGAGACCACATCCCAAATTTCTCCCTAAGATATCTTCATTTAATTTTAATCAACCCATTCATTTACCTATCTTCTCACCAGAACCACATTCTAACACTTGTGATGCTCTCCTTCACACCTTGGACTTAAGACTTGCTCTATCTTTTTACCTGGAAAGAACATAATCATTCAGGTTAACATCCAAACTGTTTGTTTCAGTAGCAGAAAGATGTAAGAGCAATGTCATCTCAAAATAAAACACTCAAAATGGATCATAGGATGTTACAACTGATCAGGCAGCTGCCCTTCAGAACACATTAGGATGCCCTCTGCATCGGCCAAATCCACTGCCATGGCATTCCTCAATAGCGTTGCAGTTACAGAAATATGTAAGGCAGCCTCGTGGCCCTATATAAGCATGTTCGTGAAGGACTGTGCAATTGACCAAGCATTTTGAACTGATGTGGCAGTCAGTCAGTCAGTACTATCAACAGTACATAACACCAGCTCCCAAGTCCCTCCTACCACTTGAGGATACTGGTAGTCACCTACTGTGGTGCACCCACAGGGACGCTACTTGAAGGAGAAAGTAAGATTACTCACCCTGTGCAGTAACTGTGGTTCTTTGAAATGTGTGTCCCTGTGGATGCTCCACTACCTGTCCTCCCCTCTCTGCTTCGGATTCATAGGTCCAGGTTTCTGGGTGGAGAAGAAACCTGAGGGGAGTCAAGCCATGCATGCTCCAAAGAGACACCAAACACTGCCATGCAACTGCTGCCTCATGCATGCAGCTTCAAAAAAACACTGCTAGAAAGTTCTCTGATCAGTGATGTGTGGACACGCCAACACCTGCTGTGGCACAGCCATAGAGAAGCACGTCTCAAAGAACTTGAGTTACTGCACAGGGTGAGTAACCAGCCTTTAAAAAAAAAAAAAATTAAAAAAAATATAGCAAAGACTCTGGGCTGTGTCATTATACCCACTGATTTTTTAGCCATAGCCAATGCTACTTTGAACTCTTAAACATATTGTGCTAAATTCATGGCTTGTGGTGGGTGGCTCTCAGGACTCTCTGACTTTGCTTCTGCTTAGCATGTTTCATTATGAAAAAATATTCTTTACCTATCAGTGAGTAAACTTATACTTGCTGATGGCCTAAATAAATTATATTTTTTTGCCTAATTTGAACACTTTCTTTCATGATGGTGAAGACAATACACATTACCAAACCCAAATTTAGTTATGCTTAAAAAACCAAAAAAGATCTTCAGATCTTATCAGTCTCACAGATCAAATTCTGTTGCTCAGGATGCTACAATTGATAACAGTGGTCAGGAAAAGATTTATCACCTGTACATCCAAATTCCAGCTTCCTGAATATCTCCCCCCATTGTATCTCATTCATTTGAAGGAAAGAATTAGCTGTTTTATCAGAAGGAAAAATCTAAAATGGAAAAAACAATGCATTCTTTGTATGTCATCAACCAATTGTTGTATAGAATTTACTTAATTTTTTTCAAGCTCTTTAAATGTACCTTATCTTTCCAATCGCTGCAAAAAGAGATTCTATAAATCATTTTCTACGGCATCTCTGAGATATTTGTTCTCTTCTGTCTCTTCAGATCAGCTAGCCGAAGGCACTTGTTTTCTGCTTTTTCTAGTACTGAACTGTTCAGGGGGCCTCAATGCAATCTTAACTCTCAGATGATTAAATCTGCTTTATAGAGTATGAGAGAGAAAAGGTGAGAGAGGTAATACTTTTTGCTGGATCAACTTCTGATGGTGAAAGATACAGGCTTTTGAGCCACACAAAGCTCTTTCTCAGGTCTGGGAATGGTACTTAAAGCATCACAGCTAATTGCAAGGTGGAACAAATTGTTTAGCATAAGTGATTAGAACATATTTTAGAGGACCACTCAGGATACAGTGACCTATTTGCAGCTCTGCAGTCATAGAATTAAAAAAAAGGAGGTCTGGGGTTGTATGTTGTTGTAATAAGCCATAAGTTCAGTGTTTCTGTTTAGTCCATGATTTTTAGTGTCTAGCAGAGTTATGACATTAAGCTTCTAGACCTATCTTTTGAAAGTGTTGTGCTGGTTTTCTTTCAGACTGCAGCCCAACAGATCTAATATGGAGTGATCACCTTGAGAAATATAACTAGCTGTAACCTGTCAAAAATGACAGGGGAAAACCAAAAGAGAATTTATGAAATACTTATTTATTTTGATCAATTAATAGCTCTTTAATTACATTTTTTTGCAAAATTTCTATAGTCAGCTAAAACTTTTCCTTGGTAGTTTGTATCCTTCATGTAAACTTTCAGATTTTCCTGGTTTCTTCTCCAAATTTGTGCCACATACAATTGTCTGAAGAGTCAGCGTGAGATATTGGAAACAGCTGAAAGCGTAGCTGAGAGCTTTATAAGTTTGACAATTTCCAAAGGGGCAGCCATGTCACCAAAGAAACCCATACCTGGGTTTCACTGGCTGTTACTGTCCACTTTTTAAATCTACAGCCTTTTCACCTTTATGAATTTATGATGATGTGTGCAGATACAAAAAAGTATATATTTGTGCCATGCCAAAATTCCTAGGCAGTGTTCCCTCTAAGCTGCATGGGAGCTTTGAAAACTCCTGCCCAGAGCATGCTTGGGGGGGGAGGGGAGCTGGAGTCCGTGGTCTGGCTGTGCTGCTCCAGTGGCCAGGTCAGGGGACCCTGGAGGGCAAATGGGGATGGGGCAGCCAGCAGGGAAAGGGCGCAGGGGGTTGGGAGAAAGACAGGGTTGGGTCAGCTGGGGGGACAATTGGGAGAGTGGATGGGTGAGTTAGGGTGGGAGGAAGGGATCAGGCTGGCTGTGGGGGAAGGGGGGCAAGGCTAGCCTCCCAAATTGACATGTAGTGAGCACCGTAAGTTGCTCAGCTGCATCAGTGGCTTAGAGGGAACATTGTGCCTAGTCCATTGTGATGTCAGAAATGACTCAACCAATTGCTCCCAAAACACCCTATCACATGGTACAGTTCATATCATGGATGCACAGAGCAAATTAGGAGAGTTGGTACATGATAGGATGTTTTTTGTCATTTTTCTCTGTGAGTTCATTCTAGAGCATTGTAGTTGTTTGGTTTCATCCACATAATTGTTTTTGAGACATTTAATGCACTACATGAGATATACCATATGTTGTAATAGGCACGTGTAGGACCCATGGACCTTGAGCAACATATTGTAAGGGATGCTAATCATTATAGTAATGGAAAGACGGTAATACCTCAATATTGTATATACTAGCAGTAGTGACCCCTTGAAGCCAAAGAATTTTCTCCCTTTTCTACATGTCTGTCAATCACTCATGATGGGGGGGGGGGAAGAAACAGGCAGAGAAACTTTATTTATACCATTATTCGATATTTACTGCTCTCCTTGATGCTGAAGACTGTCTTTATAAATGGATAAGAGCCTAATAGTTCAGCATTTTAGGGTATAATTTCCTAAAATATAAAGATCACTGTATCAGTGTGGGATGCATGCCTAAATCACGTAAAGAAATACTTAGCAATATAAGAACTGCTATACTGAATCAGACTGCTAAACTAGTCGAATATCCTGCATCAGACAGTAACCAATGCTAAATTCTTCATAGGGAAGTATAAAATACTGCCTACTGTTTGAAGTCCTTTTCCTCCTCAATCAGCCAATAAGTTTCAAGCCCATGGGAAAGACAGAGGAAGAGTGCATGAGGGGGCATATATTGGGCAAGTTCTTCTTCAAGGAGTGTCTCTGTGGGTGCTCCACTGTAGGTCTGTGAGCGCCCTGCACAAGAGCTTGGAGATTTTTCATAGAAGTGCCTGGTTGGGTCGCATTCACGCTATCAGTGTCTCATGCAGTGCTTAGCAGTTAAACACTGTGCTACCAACCATCCCTCAGTTCCCTCTCTACTGCGATGACTTGAGACAGAGAAGGAGCCTTTGGCAGTGCCTCCCTTTATATATAGCTTCTCCTTAGGCGGTTTAACTCTTCACCTACCAAAACCCCTCCTATTTATCCTTCCCCTTGCTTAAAACAAGCAACAACAACAAAATTTCTTTCCTTCCCTACTTTCCCCCCATCTTTCCTTACTTCTGTAGTTACAGATAAGGACATAGCAAATTTACAAACAACCCAAGCATGCCTGGCTCCCTGGGTCAAAAGCTGTCTGACTTGCAGAGCCCCTGTCCCACTCTCCGACAGACACTCTCAGTGCATCCCTTGTCTTGGGGATCACACATACCTGAGAAGTGCTCCCACTGTGTCAAGTTAAAAGCAAGGACAAGGAAGGCGAGAGACTTGCAGTTAAAACACCTTTTAATGGAGAAATCATGAGACTTTCAGACCTGCTTACCCATCGATCACCATCACCAGTCTCCAACATTCAGCTGACCTCAAGGGCTGATCTCAGGGAGTCTGGGCAGAAAAAAGCCACTAAAAAGCACTCTACAGGCTCTCCAGAGAGGAAAGCAGCTAAGAAAAAGGGCCTCTCAGCTATAGAAAAGGAGCGGCCGGTGCCATCCGCACCAAGCGCTTCAGACTCTAGGGCTGCGGCACCGTCAACTGCCACGAGTACCCACAGAGCTATAGACCCCAATGGGGCAAGCTCAACCAAAGGTGCCAAGATCAAAGAAAAATGTACAACCACAACACCTGGGGAGTTACGAAGCCGGTCAGCACCTCCGTCTGTTGCAGCTATGCAGGCTATGCTGCCACTGCTGCTGGTACTGCATAAGCAGACATCAATGGTACTAAACTGTCTCACAATGGTACGGATGCTCTCAGTACCACAGTAGTACCTGCAGCAAGGGGATCTCACAGTTTCAGCTGCTCCCGAGTCCTCCCTCTTTGGTACCAATGGTATACCATCTCACTGGGTACTGAGTTATCTCCTGACAAATCCTATGGAGAGTGAAACACTCTCTTTAGTAATCGCAATGAATTGGAGGAAGGTCAGGTCCATGCCACTCCTCTCCGGTACAAAGCCCTAAACCAGGTCTATCACACTGATCCTTACCACAAACACCCTCTTGATGTGGGTACCCATGGATGCCACCTCCAATGCAGCACTACTGGAACCTATGGACTTTATACGGGTCCCAACATTCTAAAGCAGCAAGGCCACCAAGATCAAGGGTGATACAATCACCTCCCGCATCCATTGTTCCACCGCTCTCTGAAGGGCATGCAGCAGAGGAGTCAGACATACTTTCTGACCTGGAGGACATTTCCCCTCCAGAAGTCTTTTCATCCTCACCCGACAAAACCACTATTTCCCCCCACCAAAAACTGGGGATGAATTTAAGAAATTTCAGGACCTATTCAAAAGAGTCTCTGAAGCCCTGAAAATATCCCTAGAAGAGGTCCCAGAGGCAAAACATAAACTATGTGACATCTTGCAGACAGCCACATCCTCAAAAATAGCTTTACCAATCAATGACATACTTCTGGATCCTGCAAGGAACATTTGGAAAACATCCATGACAATACCACCTGCATGTAAATGCTATGTTCTCCCCAAGGCTAACGAATTCCTTTTCTCTTACCCCACACCAAACTCACTTGTCATCTAGGCTGTCAGTCAAAAAGGCGAGCAGTGTCATGCCAGAGCACCACCATATAATAAAGACTGGAAGCAGTTAAACCTCTTTGGGCACAAAGTTTATTCCTCAGCTTCGTTGCAATTCTCCACAGTCAATTATGAAGCAATCTTATCAAAATATATGCACATGATCTTTTCCAAATCAGGGAGCTTTATTGATGACATACCAGAGGAAAAGAGAGAACTGTACAAAGATAACATTACTGAAAGGCACCTCATCGCCCAAACTGTGTTACAGGCCTCACTGGATTCTGCTGACACAGTGACAGGCTCGATGGCTACATCCGTTATCATGTGCTGGGCCTTGTGGCTGCACCTCTCTGCCTTCCCTAAAGAAATCCACATGACTGTAGAATACCTCCCATTTGAGGGTCAAAAATAACTTCCTGAAAAAACAGATGAGTCTCTCCACTCTTTTAGAAGACTCATGGGCAACTTTAAAATCTTTAGGAGTATGCACTCCTAACCAGGAAGAAACAAAGCAAATTTTATACACAGAGATCCAGACTACCGTATAGCCAACCACACAAACTTTAACAACTGCCATAAATAATGTCAAACTAAATGTCACTCACCATCTAACCAAACCTTAACGAGCCAGGAGGCCTCCTCCGGGCAACAGTTTCAAAGGTCATGTCGAGAGCATGAAACCTCCCAACATACATGCACAGGAATTAGTTTACCAACAATGCCACCACTGGGAACCGCCTGTCACCATTCTTGCATCTCTGGAAAGAAATCAAACAGACAGATGGGTTTTAAAAATAATAGACAAAGAATATTCTAACCCCTTTTCTTCTACCCCTTCAACCCAACCTCCTTCCCCATCCCTTTTCAGGGGCCCCTCTCTCACACACCTGTTACAAGAGGACGTTCAACTCCTCCTTTCACTAGGTGCGGTAGAGACAGTCCCAATAGGATTCAAAGGGAAGGGCTTTTATTCCCAATATTTCTTCACCCATGGTCTCTAAGGAGACTTAACAAATCCATCATGACTCATCACTTCAAGGTGGTAACAGCAGCAACAATAAATTCCTGCTTTAGAAAAGGAAGATTGTTCGTTTCTCCGCTCTTGACCTCCAAGATGCATACTTCCATGTCACAATTCATCCTTCCCACAGGAGATTCCTGAGGTTCATTCTAGCAGACCACCATTTTCAATATAAGGTCCTACCTACCCTTTGGACTATCAACTGCACCCAGAGCATTCTCAAAGGTACTATCAGTGCTGGTGGCCCACCTAAGGAAACAGGGCATAATTATATTTCCTTACCTTGAAAATTGCCTGATAAAAGCTTCAGCTTTAACAAAGGCACAAGAAGACACACGCTTAGTAATGACTTTCTTCTCCAACCCTGTCTGTGAATAAACAATGAGAAATCAACAACTGCACCAGCCCAAAAATTAGAATTTATCAGTGTTTGCCTTGATACAATACAGGGAAGAGCTTCATTACTCACCCAAAGGTTTAGCAACATAATGAGTCGCACAATATCCATCTCCAGCAGCCCTCGGATATTGGCCATGACTTGTCTACAGTTATTAGGACATATGTCCACAATGACCTTTGCAGTGAAGCATGCCAGACTACACATGAGACCTCTGCATGCATGGCTTTGAACAGTGTACAACCCACAGAAACACATCATCAGCAAGGCCATAAAGTTACCACTCAGTATAAAACAATCTCTAACATGGTGGACTGTTCCAAACAACATCTGCGTGCCGGTTGCATTTGCCCAAAAACCCCCAAGACTAATAATCACAATGGATGCCTTCCCAATAGGGTGTGGGGCACATCTAATATCAGGGCATTTAGTCCAAATCAGAAAGCAATATGCACATCAACCTGCTGGAACTGAGAGAAGTACGGTATGCGTGCAAACAGTTCCTCCCATTAATTGCCAACAAGTCAATCAGAATATTCACAGACAACATGACTTGCATGTACTATGTAAATCACCAAGGAAGTGTGAGATCCCAGTTGTTATGCAGGGAAGCACTTCTTCTTTGGAACTGGTGTGTCCTGCACAACACAGACTTAACAGCTTCATGCTTACCAGAAGAGGTAAACATAATTGCAGACTCTCTGAGCAGAGAGTTTATGCACACTCACAAATGGGAAATTCACCCCAGCATCCTCAAAACAGTACTGAAGTGCTGGCATTTCACTTCAAAAAAAAAAACCAAAAAACCAAGGAGTTGTGTGGCACTTTAAGACTAACAGATTTATTTTTTGCATGAGCTTTCATGGGAGAAAATCCCACTTCATCAGATGCCTCAAAGATGGGTGAACTTACAGAATGTAATGAAAACAAATACAAGGGGGTGCAAAACATAGGATCAGGTCATACAGTAATAATAAATCAGAGCAGTTGTTAGGTTCAAACCATGGGAAGCCTGAAGTCAAATTACCTTTTGTAACGTGAAAAGAACGCATAGTCTCAGAAAACAACAGACCACCACTAGTCACCACATACAACCCTCAAGTTACACCTCTGCAACAGATCATTAAGACCTACAGCCTATTCTAAAAGATGATCCCTCACTCCCTCAAGCGTTGAGACAGACCTCTCCTTGCCTACAGACAACCGCCCAATCTTAAACAGAGACTCACTAGCAACTACCAATCTAAACAGAAACATTAGAGTAGGCACACACCCCTGCAACAAACCATGCTGCCAAGTCTGCCCACACATCTACACAATAGATACCATCATAGATCCTAATCAAGCCTGCTACTCCATCAAAGGCTCATTTACCTGCTCATCTACTAATGTGATCTATGCCATCATGTGCTAGAAATGCCCTAACACCTTATACATTGGACAAACAGGACGATTGCTGCACAAAAGGATAAATGAACATAGAGCTGATATCAGAAACCACAAAACTAAGAAACCAGTTGCTGAGCACTTCCATCTTTCTAATCACTCGATAAATGATCTGTTAACGACCGTCATCAGAGATGTGGCTGGGACATCAAGACTTCAAAGAAAAACAGCTGAACTCGAATTAATATGCAAGCTAAATTCTGTGGAAACAGGACTTAATCGAGACTATGGGTTCTTTTCAGATTACAAAAGGTAATTTGACTTCAGGCTTCCCAGGGTTTGAACCTAACAACTGCTCTGATTTGCTGTTACTGTATGACCTGATCCTATGTTTTACACCCCCTTGCATTTATTTTCATTCCATTCTGTAAGTTCACCCATCTTTGAGGCATCTGATGAAGTGGGATTTTCTCCCATGAAAGCTCATGCAAAAAATAAATCTGTTAGTCTTAAAGTGCCACACGACTCCTTGGTGGTGTGTGGGTTGTTTGTTTTTTTTTTTTGCTGGACTAGACTAACATTTCATTTCAGTAGACTTGTTTGCTATGGCATGGAGGACCAAATGTCCACAATTCTGTTCCATAGCAGGGCTAGGACTGAACTCCCTAAGGGATGTTCTTACCATCACTTGGGGTGCTCCTGTAATATACACATTCCCACCCATATCCTTTCTGAACAGGGTCATCCACAAGATACAGACAGACAGGGCAAGAATCTTTCTAATAGCTCCTACATAGCCCAGGCAAGTTTGGTCCCCTTTTCTTTTGCAGCTGGTTCTGTGCCCTACACAACAGTTAGCTCAAGTGCTATACCTCCCCTCTCAAAATTTGGGACAGAGACTCCACCCAAATCTAACAATCCGGACCCTCAAATCATGGCTACTCCATTATTCACGGACAGAGAACTAAAATGTTCAAAAGAAGTTCAAAACATCCTACTGAACAGCAGGAGATCAAACACAAGAAAATCCTACATACACTAAGTGGAAAAGAACTAACACATGGGGTGTTTATCAACACCTGAACCCTATCTCTATGCTCTTACGTCAGGTGCTAGATTACGTATTCACATTTAAAAATAATGGTCCGACTTTGAATTCTATTGAAGTACACTTAGCCACTATCACAGTCTTCCATAACAAAGTAGACAGCAATACTATTTTCACCCTTCCAACAACCAAACGGTTCACAAAAAACTTTAAAAAGTACTTACCCTGAGACCAGAGCTCCAATCCATTCCTGGTACCTCAATCTGATTCTTCATGCAGTCATGGCACCACCTTTAGAACTGCACACGACCTGCTCCTTGTTGCATCTCTCATTGAAAGTGACATTCCTTGCTGCCATCACTTCCGCTAGAAGAGTGGGCAAATTGGTAGATCCATCGTACACTATTTTTTTACAAAGACGGAGTCACTTTAAGATCACACCTGAAATTCCCGCCAAAAGTCATCTCTTCATTCCACATGAATAAGCCCATTCACTTACTGTCTTCTACCCAAAACCCTGTGCAGACAACAGAGAAACAGCTTCTATACTCTGGATGTCTGAAGGGCACTTGCTTTTTACTTGTAAAAAACAAAACCATTTACAAAATCACTGACACTATTCGTCTCAGTCACAGAATGCTCTAAAGGACAGTCCATTTTCAAACAGAGGCTAAGTGGATTCATCATGTATTCGCCTTTGTTATCAGATAAAACAGCAATGGTCTCCAACTCAAATTAGGACACACCCCACTAGAGCTCTTTCTATCTCAGTTGCTTTTTTTCAGCAATGTACCTATTATGGACATTCAGAAAGCAGCCACATGGGCTTCCATACACACTTTCTCCAAATGCTATGCTATAGAAAAACAGTCAACCTCAAAGGCACTGTTTGCCAAACAGTTTTATCAAATATATGCAATTCACCTCCAAAGATCCTCCTGTCCAAAAAGGGGCACTACTCTTCAGTCATCTACAGTGGAGCACCCTGCCCCCCAGAGACACTCCTTGAAGAAGAGAAGGTTGCTTACCTTGGTATAGTAGTGGAGGTTCTTTGAGATGGTTGTCCCTGTGGGTGCTCCACTACCCACTCTCCTCCCCTCTACTTTCGAGCTCATACTCATAAATTTGGCTCTGTGGTAGAGAGGGAAGAGGAGGACAGTGGGTCACACAGCACTGTTTAACCCCGAGCACAGCATGAGATGGGACAGTGCAAATGCTACCCAACCAGGCACTGCTACCTAAAATCTCTGAACTTGCATGCAGGGCATTTAAACTCCTACGGTGGGTAACCCCCAGGCACAACCATCTTGAAGAACCTCGGCAAGTGCACCATGTTGAGCAACCTTCTCTTCTTTGCCATTTTGATGACTGCAGTAAGTTTAGAGGATGATTTCACTGAGCTGTCCCCAGGTCAGATCTTTTTTCTGAGCAATTAGATACTTTCAATTAAGAACCGAGAAATGTGTAGCATAGTTGATATGATTACTCCCAGTGTGCATTACCTTACATTTGACAAAACTGAATTTAATGCCATATTGCTCATTCATATTGCTTTGTTAGGTCCATCTGAAATTCCTCAGTCATCTCTAGTTTTTGACTAACCTAAATAATTTTTTCTCTTTGGCATATGTTGCTAGCGAACTGTCTGTGCCATTTATCTGGATCATTAATAGATGTATTAAATAGCACCTATGCTTTCATGGTTCTCTAGAGCACAGCACTCTTTAACTTTCTGTATTATCATGTAACAGATGGTACAGAAAGGAATGTACACTCCTAAATCTTGTAATTTGGAACAGGATTTATGCTTGTGCTGGATGTATATTCAGTGGAAATTATCGCAGTCCTGTAAATCCCATGTAAAAAGAATAACTTTGTATTTAATGAAATTGTAATTAATCATCTTTATTTTAATCAACTCTTTTTTTGTATTTGAAAAAAATTATTTGGTCTAAAATGAATTTAATATTAAATCTTGACTGGTATAAAATGTATTTGTGGTTGCTGGACAGGCTATAAACATTTAAATTATGTATAATTATAACTAAACATCTCAAGGAAATACCTGCTATTTAAACTGAGCAAGCAGCCAAAGTATCTGGCCTTCGTGCTTTTAATGGAAAATTGATCTTTCAAAACAGGTGCTGATGAAACTGCATTATTTTGTTTGTTTTCAAATATTAAGCACAGTTTTTAGTGAAAACTTATCTTTAAAAATGTTTACATATTTTGTTTCTTTTTTGCAGAACAATTAAAATAGAGGTGTATGACTGGGATAGAGATGGAAGGTAAGAGACTTCTTTATTACACATCACTAAGTCTGTACTGTAAAAGTTTTATGTATTTTAAAATCAGTTGTAGAAGTTAATTGTTCTTTATATGCATACTTAGTTCTTCTACAAACAAAGCAGGAGTCCTGTGGCACGTAAAGACTAACAAATTTATTTATTGCACAAGTTTTTCTGGGAGAAAATCCCACTTCATCAGACACTTAGAAGATGGGGGAACTTACAGAATGGGAGGGGAATAAATGCAGGGAATTGTAAGTCATGGGATCAGGTCACATTGTTTCTTCAGGGCTAAATAAGGGCTTTGGATTTTTTTTCTCATTACAAAAGGTGATTTGACCTCATCTCCCTCTTTATGCTGTTACCCAGTGTTTTGAATCTTAACAACTGCTTTGATTTGATGTTAGTGTGACCTGATCCCATGACTTGCACTGCCCTGCATTTATTTTCTTCCAGTTCTGTAAGTTCCCTCAAGTTTTCTAAAATTATAAAAATTAATTTGGAAACTGACATTTTTCATAAATTTCCATTTTGATGACAATTATTTTTTCAGACTCTTTGAACAAAGAATTTCAGCCAACACTATTATTATTTATTAATAAAACTATAGGAACTTGTATTTAAAAAGCAAACTTTGAAACTCACACTACTTAGCTGGAAGTATGCTTCTAAAGTTCTCCTCTTTCTGGTTGCGTTTTCCATGATACTAACAATAATTTTGAGAATAACCACTATACCCTTCAATTCTAGGCTCAGTTCTCTGATGTTACCTTTGATTCTTTCCAAAAAGAATGTGGTGGTGATGTGCAGTGGTTGGGATGTGAGTAGGTTCACTTCTGCTTTATTTATGATGCTACCCACTCTGCATCACTCTATTTCACTCTTTTCAGGGAGTATATTGCCACGCTGCCTTTATTCTGAATATTTTGCCTATTATGCTTAGTAATTAGTCAATACAATTGAAATTTGCCTCTTCTCAAAATCCTCTTTATTAGCCTCATTGCTCAGTGCATAGCCTTGCCATTTGATAGTTTCTCCACTGCTCTCCAATTCATCCAGGATCAGGTGACTTTTTAAAGCAATGAAATAAAAGCAGATTTAATTTTCCCATTTTTGTCAACCCTTTCTTCCGTCTTTCCCATTGTGTATCTCCTTCATTGTGTTAGTCTTCACTTGCATTATTATATATTTGCATATTTGTCAGTGAACCTTTCTTACTGCAGATCTGCCTCTGAATTCTCAATTGATTCCTAGGTTCTTGAACTTTCTTAAACAGTAGGATGATTAACTGGTACTTAATGTAAAGTACATTTTTTAATCTTTGCAGCAGAACATACAAAGGGTATATTCTTAGCATGTTTCTGGATGCATTTCTTGGTTTAGCTTGATGTGATGATTTCATTCTTTTTTTTAGTTCCAAAGGGGCAGCTATGTTAGTCTAGTAAAGCAAAAAAAGCAAGGAGTCCTGTCACAGTTAAAGACTAACAGAAGGACATCAAACTATCTAAACTACTATACACCACTAAAGACAACAAAAGTGACACCTTCAATCCAGCCAACAACACTGTTAATCTTTCAAGCTACACACATACTCCAGCAGAGGAATCCGCACTATCTCAGGGACTTCGCTTCTGCCCCACAACCACCATGCAGAAGATAAAATTCTGTGGTGACCTCGAGGACTACTTTTGCCATCTAAGACTCCAAGAATATTTCCATAACACCACCGATCAATGCAGTGAGGCACAGTTACCTTCCTCCCAACACCGCAAGAAGAAATGTTCTTCGTGGACTCCTCCAGAGGGTTGGACTCTATCGATTGTTTCTGTGACTGTGCAAGGCTGAAATTGTGGACGAAAAACATCCATTACATCATAATCTCAGTCATACAGAACAGAATGCCATCCACAGCCTCAGAAACAACTCTGACATTATTATTAAGGAGGCTGACAAAGGAGGTGCCATTGTCATCATGGATAAACTGGATTATGACTAGGAGGCTTCTAAACAACTCTCCAACATGACATTCTACAAACCTCTTTTCTCTGACCCCATTAAAGAATACCATAAGGAATTACAACACCTACTCAAGAAACTACCTGAGGCAGCATAGGAGCAATAAAGACAGACACACCACTAGAATCCTGACCAGGAATATTCTATCTACTACCTAAAAGCCGTAAAAAAGGAAACCCTGGACGCTCCATCATCTCAGGCATTGGCAGTCTTGCATCAGGCTTATCTGACTATGTGGATTCCATCCTCAGGCCCTGTGCTATCAATACCCCTAGCTACCTTCAAAACACCACAGATTGCCTGAGGAAAAGCCAATCCATTGGTGTGCTTCCAGAAAACACCATCCTGGCCACTATGGATGTAAAAGCTCTTTACGCCAACGTCTGACACAAGGATGGATTACAAGCTATTAGAAGAACCATTCCAGATGATGCCAAAGCACAGCTTGTGAATGAACTTAGTAACTTTGCTCACCCACAACCACTTCAGATTTGAGGATAATTTATACCTCCAAGTCAGTGGCACTGCTATGGGTACCTGCATGGCCCCACAATATGCCAACATTTTTATGGGCGACTTAGAACAACATTTCATCATGTCTCATCCCAAATTACCTCTCCTTTACTTATGCTACACTGTCTACAGCCAAGCCCTAAGATATAACAGCATTTGCTCTGATCCCTCAGACAGAGACAGACATCTTCAGGATCTCTATCAAGCGTTGTTAAAGCTGAAGTACCCACCTGGGGAGGTAAAGAAACAGAATGACAGAACCAGACAAGTACCTTGCAGTCAACTACTACAGAAGATGTCCCAAAAAGAAAACAAGAGAACATCACTGGTCACCACATACAACCCCCAAATCAGACCTCTCCAAACAGATCATTAAGGACCTACAGCCTATTCTAAAAGATAATCCCTCAGTCTCTCAAGCTTTGGGAGACAGACCTCTCCTTGGCTATGGACAGCCCCCTAACCTTAAACAGATACTCACCAGCAACCACAGACCTAACAACAGAAACATTAAAGCAGGCAGAAATTTCCAGGGGGTAGCTGTGTTAGTCTGTGTATGGCAAAAGCAGCGAGAGTCCTGTGGCACCTTACAGACTAACAGATTTCTTCGAGCATAAGCTTTCGTGGGCTTCAGATGCATCTGATGAAGTGGGTTGAAGCCCACGGAATCTTATGCTCAGAGTAATTTGTTAGTCTATAAGGGTGCCACAGGACTCTCCCTTCTTTTATTAAAGCAGGCACATATCCCTGCAGCAGTCCACGCTGCCAACTTTATCCACATATCTGCACAAAAGACACCATCATAAGACCTAATCAAGCCAGCTACTCCATCAAAGGCTCATTCACCTGCTCATCCACTAATGTGATTTATGCCATCATGTGCTGGAAATACCCCTGCACCTTATACATTGATCAAACAGGACAGTGCCTATGCAGAAGAATAAATGGGCACAAAACTGACATCAGAAATCACAACACAAAAAAACCCAGTTGCTGAGCACTTCCACCTTTCTAATCACTCCATTGATGATTTCTTAACAACTATCCTCAAGAAAGTCAGTGGGACATCAAGACTTCAAAGAGGAACAGCTGAAATTGAATTAATATGCAAATTAGATTGTGAGAACACAGGGTTGAATCGTGACTATGGTTTTTTTCCCCATTACAACAGGTAATTTGACTTCACCTTTCTCTATGTGCTGTTTCCCAGGGTTTGGATCTCAACAAATGCTTTGATTTATTGTTAGTGTATGACTTGATCTCATGTCTTACACTCCCTTGCATTTATTTTCATCCCATTCTGTAAATCCCCCCTTCAAAGCATCTGACAGTGGGATTTTCTCCCACAGAAGCTCATACAATAAACAAATCTGTTAGTCTTTAAGTGCCACAGGACTCCTTGCTCCCCCCACCCCCCGTTCTTTTTGTATGTGATGACTTTCTTGTCAAATATTAGAGGTTTAATTATTTTAAAATGATGGATGACTCTACTCTGTTTCTAAAAATGATTCTTCCTCTAAAATTAAACTATCATCCCTTTTGCAGTACCTGAATCTACTCTTTAACTAATTTTTTTTCCATCTAATGTATTTCTCCTAGCTAATTAATTCCTCTTATGCAGCCCACTCAGATCTTGTACTCTAAATAAGCAGACTTAGCCTACCTCTTCTGTCAGCTAATTTCCCTGTTGCTAATTTTCTAAAACTAATAATTTGCCTTCTATGTCAATTTCACCTTCTCAGCTGTCTTTCTAGACCACTCAGTTTATAAACACTTTTTTAGTCACATACTAATAGGTTCTCCATGTTCAAATGACTCCTATAAATACAAATTCATTCTTGTTGCTGAGGCATTTTCTGACCAAGCAAATTACTAATTTTAATTTCTGGAAAACATTAAAGTAAAATTATTGAATTTTTATTAGCAAACTGACTCATGGTCTCCAGGACAAACTGAGCTGTGTTTACCTCTTCTACTGTTCCCTGGCTAGGTCAGCCTTGCCTCAGGAAAAAGTGATGTTTCTTCTTTGAGTGCTGTCCATGTAGGTGCTCCATATCAGGTGTCTATGCCATTGATCAGAGATTCCTGCAGCAGTGTCTGTCTGGACCATGCCTGTACAACAAGTGTTTCTGCCATTTGTACATCAACCATTGCTCATGGCCTGACCCTTCAGTTCCTTCTCAACTATCCTCAGCCTGAGCTTGAGCTCCACAGTTACCCCTATAGGAAAATAAAATGCAATTAAATTACAGTCAGAAATAACTTACCCATACTAAACAACCATGTAAACTAGCAATAAAGTAAACCATAAGTTTTAGTTCACTTAAAAACAAACAAAAATCTTTCTTTAAGTCAGTGATTCTCAGCCACTGTGTCAGGACACATTACTGTGTCACCACACAGTGGTAAGTGTGTCACGGGGAGCGAGGGAGATGGCTGGATTTGGCCTGAAGGGTGTGGGCTGGTGTGTCCTGTACAGTCACAATATGCTGCCAAGTGTGTCATGACCCACAAAAGGTTGAGAACTACTGCTCTAAGGCTCCAGTCCCCCCTGTAGTAGGTAACGACTTCTACTCTGAAGATTACACCCACATAAACACCCGCACACACACACACAAAAGGCTGGTTCCCCAGCATTTGAAAGATGTGCCCATTTTGGGCAGCATTCACGACACAAAAAGGTGAGAGCAAGGCACAAAAAGGACTGCCGGCTGTAACTTATTACTGGTGACATCCCTTAAACCTGAATCTGAACCATGTTCCGATATGAAGAGAAGGTAGGACATGACGCATTCCTCCACAACAATGAGGAAAATGTCCCCCACCTCACAGAATGGAGACATGTTGAAAAGGAAGTGATCACCTACCACGTCTTTACTGCTCATGCCATCGGCCTCACAGCTGAGCAATTTTGACGCCCCTGCCACCTCCGATACCATCTGTATCAAGAAGACATGGATGTCAACAGAGTCAGTGGTGCTGAAATGCAGGCTTGACATTACACCAGCACCCCCAGAATTGGTACTGAAGTTCAGTATGGTGCTGACGGCGCCAACCACAGCACTGATAAAGTTGGCACTAGTCAAAGCAGTATGTGATTGAAAAATATTGCACAACATCTAGCATGTTTCAAATTCAACAGCACAACAACTACAACAGCAGTATTAATTGGGAGACCATTCAGTAAGCTCGATGCCACATTCACTGCTGTTAGGCAGTAACAGATAACCCACGGCACAGGGTGACACATCATCAATTGTGACCCTGTTTGTGAGGAACAATGATGATAATATGCATAAGGGTATCGTTTCACCATACTGCTCACTCTCCAGAAGACAGGACTCAATTTCTTAATCCGGATCCAAATCCCAAAAGGAGCCAATGATGGGGTGATTTAAACACTCATGGATGATGCCACAACTGCTGTTTCCTCAACAATGGCCCCCAGGGGGTCCATGGGCTGATTTTTAGGACACAATACAACAACTGGATGACACCAAGAAGGAATGAACTGAGATTGCTTCCACCATCAATGGCACCAGAAACCCTAGAATCACAGGAGGATCCAAAGGAGGTTATGGACAAGGGTGTGGAATAAAACACCTCACCACCACATAACTCATCCTTGTTGCCTGATCAAGTGATAATGCCACCACCACCTATAACTGCAGATGATTTCAAGCAGTTCCAAATTGTTTTTAAAAGAGTAGCAATAAGCCGTGATATACCATTAGATGAGGTAGCTGATAGCCAACATAAATAAGAAACTTTATTGAAGGCTCTGGAACAAAACAGCCCGATGTGCGGAAAAAATTACTAAATATGGCAGGACACCAGCTTGCTTATCCGAGAAGTCTTTGGTGATCTTAAACGCAAAAAAAGACACAAGAAGTGGAAACTTGGTCAGATGATTGTGGAGGAGCATAAAGATACTGCTTGAGCATGTAGGCATTGAATCAGGAAGGCCAACGGACAACTGGAGTTGCAGCTAGCATGGGACATAAAGGGTAGCAAAAAATGTTTCTACAGATACGTTACTAAAGAGAAGAAGGCCAGCAAAAGTGTGGTCCCCTTACGAAGTGGGAAAGATGCCCCAGTGACATTTTCCCACATAATCTAAGTATGTTCAGTTCATTCATTCCCTCTGTCTTCACAGAAAAGATCAGCTCCTAGACTACTGCAGTGAGCACCCAAGAATGGGGAGATGATAAACAGTACTTAGTGCTCAAAATGCAGGTTAAGGACTATTCAGAAAGACTGCACATACACAAGTTAATGGGGCCGAATGCAGTGGATTCGAAGGTGATAAGGGAGTTGATTGATGTGATTGTAGAGCTGTTGGCCATTATTTTTGAAAACTTGTAGCAATTCAGGGAGGATCCCAGCTGGTTAAAACATGGCAAACATAGTACCTATCTTCAAAAACAGGGAGGAGGAGGATCTAGGGAATTGCAGGCCTGTCAGCCTCAACTGAGTCCCCAGAAAAATCCTGAAGGAGGTCCTCAAGGAATCCATTGTGAGTCACTTGGAAGAGAAGAAGGTGATCAGGAACAGTCAGTATGGCTTCACTAAGGACAAATCAACCTGACCAACCTGAGTCCCTTCTTTGATGACATGACTGGCTATGTGGATGTGTGGAAAGTGGTGAACATGATATACCTTGACTTTAGGAAAGCTTTGGATATGGTGTGTTGCTGAATTTTTATCAACAAGTTAAAGGAGTATGGGTTGAGTGAATTGACTATAAGGTGGATAGAAAGCTAACTAGGTCATTGGCTTAAATGTAATCAAAGGCTCAGTGAATGTTTAGTTGTGAGCTGGTGAAAAGCAAAGTATCCCAGGGATCCATACTAGAGCCGGTTTAGTTCAACATCATCTTTAATGAACCGGAGGATGGGATGGATTGCACCGTCAGCAGCTCTGCAGATGATATTAAGATGGGGGAGTGGTGCATGTGCTGAAGGGTAGGAATAGGATTCAGAGTGACCTACACAAATTGGAGGATTGAGTCAAAAAGATCTGATGATGTTCAAGTGCAGAGTCCTGCACTTAAGATGGAAGAATGGCTTGCACTGCTACAGACTGGGGATCAACTGGCTAGGCAGCTGTTGTGAGGAAAAGGACCTTGGGGTTACGTTGAACAAATAGCTGGATATGAGTCAACAGTGTGCTCTTATTGCCAAGAAAGCTAATGGCATGTTGGGCTTCATTAGTAGGAGCATAGCCAGAAAATCAATGGAAGTGATTATTCCCTTCTATTCAGCACTGGTGAGGCCTCATTTGGAGTATGGTGTAAAGTTTTTGGGCCACCCATAACATAAAGGATGTGAACAAACTGGAAAGAGTACAGTGGAGGGCAACAAAAATGATTAGGAAACTGGAGTACAAGATGTAGGAGGGGAGGCTGTTTAGCCTATTAGGAGAAGCTTGTAAACCAAAAGAATGAGGGTGGATTTGATAACAGCCTTTAACTACCTGAATAGGTTCCAGAGAAGATGGAGTCTGTTTTCAGTGGTAGTAGATGACAAAAGTAGGAGCAGTGGTCTCAAATTGCAGTGGGGAGGTCTAGGTCAGATATTAGGAAAAGCTTTTTCACTGGAAGCATGGTGAAGCACTGGAAAGGGTACCTAGGGAGGTGGTAAAATCTCTGTTCTTTGAGGTTTTTAAAGTGCATCTTGACAACCGTGGTTGGGATGATTGGTTGGGTTTGGTCCTGCTTTGGGTAGGGATTTGAACTAGAGGACCTCCTGAGTGTCCTTCGAACCCTAATCTTCTGAGTCTATGATAATTCCATTGCTAGAACAGGTAAATTGGTTCTCAGCCCTTCTCCTGCTAGACTGTCACTTTCACATTACAGTATATGCATCACTCTGACCATTTCTCCATTGCACCGTCAGGGAAGAACATTATCAATGTTAGGTAGTTCCTTTTGGCCTTTCTAGTTTTCCTTCTCCCCGATAGTTGCATTAGTGGCTGCACACCTGTGCAGACAAGTGATAATTATCTTCCCATACTTATATGATTTGTCTGAGAAGCTTCACACATGCAGAAGCAACACAAAATGTATAGAACATCACAGTTCTCTTCCACAGCTTAGGTCTTCAAATAAACAAACAAAAATTGACTTTCGTACCCACTCAACAGCTGAAATTTCTATTACCATACCTTGAGGAAAGCAAAAGTGTCACTACCCACACAAATTCCTCACATTAATGAACCTCATCATGATAATAACGAGCCATCTGTACATCACAGGATGCAACAACCTACAACTCTTGAGACGTGTAGCATCCACCATGTTCATGGAACAGAATGGCAGACTGCACTTGCAGTGTCCATAAGAGTGGCTGAAATCAGTCTACATACCATCAAATCACAGTATAAACAACTGGTAATGCTCCTTAAAATCAAGGATTCTTTCTACTGGTGGACAAATCGAGGCATCTATAATAGTGTACCTTTCCAGCAGCACCAGCCATCAGTGTTAATCACATCAGCTACTTCACTCATAGGCTGGGATGCCCACATGCATAATTTCACCATCCAAGGGCAATGGTCTCCATCAGAAATTCATCTGCACATCAACTTGCTCAAGCCAAGAGCGATGCATAGGGTTTGTTCACAGTTTTTTTTGTTTTTGTTTTTGTTTTTTTACCAGAAATAACAATCATATAAACCAGGGGTCTCAAACACATGGCCTGCAGGGTGCATGCGTCCCCTAAAGCTATTTCCTGCGGCCCACAATGATGCTGTTGTTATCAATATTTGCAATATCATTGTATGAAAAGGTTTCAGTGTTGCGGCACTTGAGCTAATGTACTAGTCCTCATGTGGCCCTTGTGGTGATTTGAGTTTGAGACCCTTGATATAAACTGATAGGGTGGTACACAATCCACTGTCTATGCACAGAGTCCTTAAAACTGGATTTCACCGGAATTGGGCCTCCGTCATACTCATTAGTTCAGCATGGCCCAGACTGCCATGATACCCTTATCTGATGAGGATGATAATTCAGACTTCTCAGCAGCTTCTGAGACGGTTAGACATCTTGACCCAAGGCAAGGGCAGAACAATCCATTCCAATCTTAGCGTGGTTCACCTGGCTCCTGTTTATTTACAGCAGCTAGAGATAAACTGTTTGAAATAGGTTAAATATGCATATTACTAAACAAGAAGAAGTGCTCCACATGTGAAACATACATCCAAAAATTGAAAAGATTTGATACATAATGCCAGACAAAACTAATTAATGCATCCTTAGCTCCCCTTCCAGTAATGCTCAATCTGCTGGAGCTAAAAACATCCAAACTTCTGATGAGCCCCATTAAAGTACACCTCACATCCATTAGCATATTCCATCAAAGCCAGAAGGGCTAACATTTTCACACTTTCACTAAACGTTTTCTAGCAGGACTAGAGAACATGTATCCAGAAATTCACAACCCTACACCAACATGAGATCTAAACATAGCATTAAAAGACCACACATCCCCTCTTTGGGCCCTTAGCCACACGCTTATTCGTTTACTTGTCAGTGGAGGTGTCATTCATAGTTTGTCACCTCAGCCTGGAGGATGGGGGAGATAGGGTCACTTATGGCACGTCTCCCATATGCTGTCTCTTTTTTAGAGACAAGGTCACTGAGACTTCACCCAAAATTCCTACCTAAGGTGGTGTCATTCTTTCACGTAAACCAGGCCATACACCTGTGTACATTCTATCTCAGCCTCACAAAGGTCAACAAGAGGGTAACTGGCATCCACTAGGTGTTAGAACACAAGAGCTTGTCTATCTAAAACAATCATCAATTTTATTCATGTCAACAACCAAATGCTCTAAGATATGCAGAGTATCCACCCAGCAGCTCTCTAAATGGATATTGAGCTGCATCCTGTCTCCTGTGAGTGAAACAAAATAAAGGTAGTGGGCAATGGTGATGTCCATTACTTTTCTCAGCAGTGAACCACTTGCAGATGTTTGCAGGTCTGTCATGGTTATCTGATCACACATAGCCAATCTTCTAGGCAGACCTTTTCTCCCTGTACAGAGAGTGCTTCAAAGCAAGGATGGTGTAAGAATAAATGCCCTGTGCCCTTTGTGGCTCAACATGCCTTTTTGGACAAGCATATGAATAGTTGCCCATTTGGTGAACATTGGAAGAAAGAAACAATCATCTCCAAATCATGTTCCCAAGAAAAATCTTATCCTGTCCAACTCAGAAGTGATATCTTAGATTCTTAGGTAAGGGGACCTGTCATGGAGATGGTCCATTCTAACCCTCCTGAATAGACCAAGACGGTACCTTCCTTTAGTAGCATTTCCAAGACTTACCAGATAATACTTTTTGTAATCTGTTTTCTGCACAGCCCAGTGTCTTCAGTTCCAGAAAAAGCCTCACCAGCCTTGAATTAAGCATGTAAAATTATAGTGGTGTCTGCCATAAAGTACAAGTGATTTTTCTATATAAAACTGGACTAGAAGACCTCTTGAGGTGCCTTCCAGTTCTACAATTCTGTGATTCTTTATTACAGCCTACCTCTATTTAATCAGATGTCAGGGAACCATGGAGCATGCATCAAATACCTCAAAAAATCTCACCTTCTCCTCTACATGTTCTTATCTAAACTCCTTACTACTCTTGGCGATCATAACGGCTCTAAAGGGAACAGTTTTGTCTGCTTCTTAAGATGAGAAGTCAAGGAAGTAAGATCAGAAGTGCAGGAAGGCTTTCTTTTTTATGTACTTCCTATGCATATTGCAAATTATCAGACTGGTTATAGCATACTGTGATTCCCACCTGTAGGACAATAGTCTTCCCATAATTGGTCTCACTCCAGAGGCTGACAGAATTATGTAGACCACAATTCAAAATCAGTTTGCTAATTTTTCTTTAGGAAATGTGTATGGCTGTGTAGGTTAATACTTTGGGGGGGTTGGTAGTGAGTAAAGTTATAGGGCTTATTAATGTTACAGGACTTTTGGGAATGGATCCTTCAAATAAGAAATGTAATTTCAGTATCTCAGAGTATTTTGTTGTTTTTGTCTTTGCATATACTTTTGCAAATTTTAGGGGGCAAATTTAAGGTTGTAGAGTGAGTTGACTGAAGTCAGAAAAGATTATAGAGCTGTAGGAAGATGGATGAATCCTTCAGTTGTTAATTTCTAGTCTCTTGTGATCACATAGTGGTTTAATAAATCAAGCTTAATATTAAGGTATTAGATGGAATCTATTTGAATGGTCTTTCAGTCTTTTTTGGCAAAGTTTTTGTTTGGAAATAAATCTAGAAACAAATAACCTATCACTATAAATTTGTTAGCTTCTCCCCTCATATAATACAAAAGCCTATCTACATTTATATTTTAAAATTTGTAGACTGGCTTGGAATTTTTTGTCTTTTTTAATAGATACTTTATAAAGGTAATAACATTATAAGGCTTTCAGAGCTTCCATTCCAGTTTATTGACTTAGTATTTATGGCAAGATTGTTCTTTGCTTTATACACATATGCAAAGGAATATGGGGAAAGAAGGTGTGGGGTTGAAAGTAGTAGTATTTAAGTGTGGAAAGCCAAGTAAATTTGTTTTAAAATTACCAAAAATATTTAGTTGAGAAAAATTGGACGTGGAAGGCCAAGTTTTACTGATTTCTTTATTTAATGTTGTGTGTTTTACAGCAATCTCAGAAGCATAGCTTCTGCTGCTTAGTTGTTGGGGGAGGAGGGGTTGCATACCTTGGGAACACACCATGATTAAGAGCAAACAAAATAATTACAGTTATTAATCATTGCTATATTGTTATTAAAAGACAAAAAATTAAATGCAAGTGACCAAACAAAAATGATAAACTGGTTACTTTTATTAAAATTTCTTTGTATTATTTCTTGGGGACTTCATTTAACTGAGAATTTAGGGCAAGTGGACATGTAGATTATGAATAAATAACCAGCTGGTTGGTTGGTTGCTAATAAATAATTGGTTAATAATAATTGCCAAGGTAGAAATTTTTAATTACGTTTTTTAAGTAACAGAAAATATTTACATTAGTTGCTTCAGAGAAACTACTTAAGGAGCTGTCTTTAGACAAGACAAATAAACAGTATTAAGGAGTTTAAAAACGTACTATTTTTGTTTTGTTTTCTTTGGTCACTTGTATTTAGCTCCTTGCTTGTTTGTTTTTATTTGTTTGGAGGAATACATGATTTAACCTCTTGGTAATTACAGGAGAAACACAGTTCCAAAGAGGCAGTCATGTTAGTCTAGTTCAGCAGAACAAACAAGGAGTTAAACCCCCCCCCATCTTCCAAGCATGTGATGAAGTGGGATTTTCTCCCAGGAAAGCTCATGCAATAAATAAATTTGTTAGTCTTTAAGTGACACTGGACTCCTTGTTGTTTTA
The DNA here is from genome assembly GCA_007922195.1 of Podocnemis expansa. Lineage (NCBI taxonomy): Eukaryota > Metazoa > Chordata > Testudines > Podocnemididae > Podocnemis > Podocnemis expansa. The sequence goes on from ML682010.1 coordinate 3,218,897, forward strand.
CAGGAGAAACTGTTAGTATTTTAACATATATATGAGTTTAAATTTAATTGTTGGTAGTGTTTTAGTTAACCTTTTTTTACCAATTTAGGCATTAGTTTGAGGAAAATTTCTTTTCTTTCTTTGTGGCAGCTTGCTTGTAGAGATGAATAGGATGAGTTATTCAGTGCTTGCTGTTTAACCAGAGAGTTGAGGTTTGAGAGTGAGGGGCTTACTTTAGAGGTGTTTTTTTCACCTTTGTGTTTTTATTGAATTTTAGAAAAATACAAATTTTTATGCTTGCATATATTCAAGTCAGCTGTTATTTTATTAGCTTTATGCTTTATTGCTGAGTGACACTTTTAGCTTCTGAATATGCTGTTTCATTAATGAATATGCAACATTTTAATTGCTTTTTTTGGTGGCAGAAAAGATTTAGATACCTTATACAGTTAGTTTTAAGTATATTGTTTATTTTATTTTGAGTTTTTAAAAGGTATTAGTTTGATAAAAGAGAAATTTTGTTTTTTAAAAAGTTCACGCTTACATTGTTTACATAAGTTATTAGTTCTTTCAGTAGCTATTAAAACTGAATAACTCTTGGAAAGTCTTTGGCCTAAGTTATTGAGTTCACATGACAATTTTTGGAATTAAGATTTTTTTTTTTGTCACTGTGCTTCGGGTGAGGTTTTACTTCTGTGTTGCCAGTAACTATCTAATTCCTTATTATAAACACTTTTTCATTAAATGGCTTTTTATATTGGCAATTAGTTTATCATTAAATAGTCTTACTATATTTGAACATAAAATATTTTTCTACTCATATTACAAAGATATTAGGCAGTTGTTGTATAAAGGCTTGCATTTAGATAAAAATATTTGCAAATATATATGTTAAAATAAGCACATGCCATTTTAAACACTTGAGAAGCAAATAAGCAAGGTTTTCACATTTAATTATTAATGTGAGTTGGAAGTAAACATCCTTTTGCCAAACATTTCACAGCATAAATGTTTTCCATGTTTTGAAGAGTGAAAACTGTAGTAGATTTACAAAATAAATTAATTGAAATAAAAGTAATTTTGGAATTTTTTTGCACAGATTTAAAGTTATTTTTTTCTTTTAAAAGAAAAAGATGAGGTAGATATTATAGACCCATTTTAACTCTAGATTTATTACTTTGATAACACAACCCTGCATTCCTTTTGCAATCAGGTTCCTTCCTAACAGTGTTTACATGATTTGTTTGTTTTATGTTTGCTTGTCCTTGGGAGCTAGAAGCAGAAACCTTTTGGAATGTTTCAATTAGCTTTAATATTTTGTAACATAATTAGTTAAATGTGTATTCTGTTATGAAACATTTTGGTTAACTTTTTTTTGTAGCTACATCTTAATATTCAGTAAAAATGTAAAAACTTATTGATTGTTATAAAATTTTATGAATATTATTTCTGCATCAATGTTGATGTCTTTCCCCTCAAAAATCCTTCCCTTAATCTGGTATACTAGCTTCTGATCCATGGATTCTACCACAGGGAGCAGGGGTGTATGCAGTGTCTTTGGGGCCATTATTTCCCCTCTCCAGCAGTTCTGTAAATAGTTACAAGGAGTGGATAGAGCATTGGTTCTTCTCCCTCCAATCCAGAAACCAGCACAGTTCAAGACTAACTTCTCTCATTTGCAAATTACTTCCTTCCCATCCACCACTTTTCTCTCCCACGTGTACTCTGTCATGGTGCAAGTGAGGAGCCACAGAAGGAATAGAGGATGGTTGACAGTTCCCTTTGGATTCTGCTCCGCGTGTATAGTCCTTAATGAGGGCTGATTTGTAAATTTGCAGTCTGTCTCTTAATTCTGTTTGGTTAAAGTTGTATGAACTATCAGTAGGCTTCAACCAAAATTACTTACCATTTTAATGTAGGGAGGAAGAGCAATGAACATGCATTACACTTACATCAACAAAATAACAAGTCTTTTGCTATCATGACTTCCTCACATGTCCATTCGTATCAGCTGTGCTTCACTTTTTTCCATTAATCTACAAAAATACATCTAAAGTAGTTTATATTGTGCATGTGTTGATTTGAAACCTTTTTTTTTTTCCTAGCCATGATTTCATTGGAGAATTCACAACAAGTTATAGAGAATTGTCTAGAGGGCAATCACAGTTCAATGTATATGAGGTAATCATTTTAAAGTTTTCTTTTTGTATTGAGGAAATGGATATGACTGAACTTTCAATGTTTGCTTGTCAAATTGATCAATTGCAGGGTTACTATTAGAATTCAGAGGGATAGTTGTGTTAGTCTGTATATAGTAAAAACAGCAAAAGTCCTGTGGCACCTTACAGACTAACAAGTGTCATTGGGCATAATCTTTTGTGTTCTGCAACCCAGTTCATCAGATGTATCAGATGAAATGGGTTGCATCCGAGAAAACCTTATGCCAAAAGATATTTGTTAGTCTGTAAGGTGCCACAGGATTTTCGTTGTTATCCAAAATCAAGCCTTTATAGAGGAAAAGACGACATTCTGACTCAGAAAGGCCTTTCAGAAAGAGCAGTATCTTCAGTGTTGTTGATAAAAATAATAAAAACAAAATCTCTTTTGTTCTATAGCTCTTCTTTTTTAGTATAGTTGCTTTTTTCATTTCTATACAAAACCCCTTTAAACAGTATGCATATAGCAAACAGAGCTTTCCTAAACTGCCAAATTAAGTGGTTAAAAAAAGAGAGAGAATCATAACCTTGTAACCGTTGTTTAGCGTTCCATCTCATAATTTATCGCTGGACTTATTTTGTGTCTTTGGAAGTCATGAAGCTAATGTATAAAAGGGCTATTTAAAAAAGTTTCATTTGGTCGCAGACTAGATTTGTCAGATGACATGTATTGATTTGCTAACATCTCATAGTCATAACTATATGGCCTGCTCCAAGTTATTACAAAGGAAAATATTCAGCATTCTACTGCAGTGCAATGGAGTGCTGGGCAGCAACGCCTTATCCAGCCCTCTATCATGTCAAACCTAATTAAGTAAGGTATATTGAAGCTAGCTACGGTCACCATTACTTGATTTTTGAAGGGGAAGCGGCTATCCACCTACTTAGAGAGAGGCTATATACAGGTGCAGATAAGGGAAGTAAAGAAAGAGAAACCAGAGAATGAAAGGAGAGCAGAGGCTTTGATTGCAGAAGCTAGCAAGTCCCTGAAGCTGCTAGTCCAAGCTGTATGTTGTAAGAAGATGGTGGGACTGCAAACTGTTAATAAGTGATGATTGCTAAGTCAGAGGGTCTTGGATTAACTTGTGACCAAGAGGGTGTCTGAAGCAGAGAGGCTATGGCAGAGAGCTCTTATACCCAGGAAGAAAATTAAATTCAGTAACTATATTCTACCATAATAGAGGCTGGTTTCCAGCATAAAACTCGACCATTTTCATCTTTGTGCTGTTCCTAGAGTGCTAACTGTCCTCCTTAAGCCAGGCAGAACCACACTCAGCAGATGCCCTGTGTATACCCCATGAGGCCAGAACTTTATTCTCATCATTTGTTAGGTTGTGAAGGAAGCACTCAATTTCTTTCTGATGTGCAGCTGTGCAACACCACATATGAGCAGCAACTGCCTTTTTCTTGTTTCTCTGATATTGGTTATCACAGAGGGAACTCTTTTAGCATCATGACATATACGAGTTCCTGATTTCCTCATTAACATTTGCAAGGTCTTGGAGAAAGGCAGGCACAGACAGTGCATGCAAAAGATTTTGCATAATTCATAATCAATTGGAGCAAAGAGCTACTATGTGCATTTCCACTATTACCTGTGATACACAAATGATACACAAAACCATGCAAAAAATCAAAGGCAACAAGACAACTGTGATAACACCACCAGCCTAGTGGAATCAAACATGGTTCTCAGATCTCCTGAGCATGTCAATATACAAATTTATCACGCTTCTGCTGAGACATAATCTCCTCTGTCAGGATGGAGGCATCAAGTTTTGGTAGTCATATGTCTGCCCTTATGTTTTGCATTCATAACTGGATAAATTTGAAAATACTAAGATTTTCATGTACAATTCATTGAAGGAGCATAAATTACAATCACATTTTTGCAGAAGTGAATTGCTTCTACAGATGGTAGTTTTGGACTTTGCAGGGTCCTGTTGTATAGAAAGTAATCTGAAGTTATACTAATATGCTGGATACTGGAGTTTGGCAAGAAATGAAAATAAAAGTTCACAAAACAATGCAGGGCTTTTTCTATTCTCAAAAATCTTGATATATGCAACCTCTTCTGGCTCTGTTTAGTAGCAACAGTATAGTTTTATAGTCTTAACAGTTGCAAGTGATCTGCTGTGAATCCTTGTGAAGTACCTGATAAGATTTCTTTAATATCAGTTCAGAAATGTAACTGTTAACATTGCATATACACAAGTATAGCTGAAGTAGACTGCTTTGTAGAGCCCTGCAAATCTGCGGATATCCACAGATATATGCCTTATATCTGCATCCACGGATACAACATGGCTATTCACGGACCATTTCTTGTGGATGTGGATGAGATACGGATCCACATATTTTTATCTGCACAGAGCTAGAGGCCGGCAAATATGTGGATATCCGTGGATATCCACATTATATCCGCATCCGTGGATACAACACAGATATTTGCGGACCATTTCTTGTGGATGCAGGTCGGATACAGATCCACTTATTTGTATCCACGCAGGGCTCTACTGCTTTGTACTTTAAGAGGATCTTAAGCATTTTCGCTATGTCACCTGCATAATGAATGATGCATCTGTGTTACTTTTATCGACCATTTTAGGTAATAAATCCAAAGAAAAAAGGAAAAAAGAAAAAGTATGTTAATTCTGGAACAGTAAGTAGAAACTTTTTATATTAACTAATGCTTTCCTTTTCTGTCTGACTCCTTGAAATAAAATGTACTCAAACTGTAATTAGAGTGTTAAAGCAAGACTTCCTTTGAAGAATACAAGAGTAAACTAGTCACCATAATTCAACTTTTCTACTTTCCCTTTTTTCTGTGATTAAATCATAATGTCTCATGGAAACTTATTCAAAACCTAATTTAGTCAAATACTTGAGCAATTGGATTAGACAATGTTGACTTTCATCTTGAAAAAATTTTGATTTTTAGAATACATTAGAATATTTTACTTAGCTATTCAGATAGTGTAGAGAGACATAAACAAATAAGATGATAGATCATGCACTTGGTACTTAAAATGTTTACCTTTTAGTCTCTTAAGTTTGGCAGAATTAGATTTGAGAAATACTGTGACTGTAATTTGTAAGAGTGCTAATGATTTTTAATCTCTGAAGTACTAACAACCAGTATAAAGTAGTGAAGTATTTGCTAAAAATGCAATGGCTTTTTTATTATCAGTTATGTTACTTTGATCCACTGTAATAATCTGCAACAGGGGTGTTGGAACAATTTTTATAGTAGGAATGCGGAGAGCCATTGAACCGGACTAAACCCTGTATATATTGTAATCCATTTCAAGTCAGTGAGGTGTAGCAACACCCCCAGCACCTGTAGTTTCAACACCTGTGAATTGTGGTGCTGATTTTAATATTCTGGCATACAGGAAAATCCAAACTTAATTTAATATAAGACAAGTATAAATTTAAATATACAAGAATTTGTATTTCAAAAAGTCAGACTAAATGCAGGTGAGTGCTGATTCTGCAAACACATATATGCCTAATTGTACTCTTGTGAACATTCCCACTGAAATCAGTGCGACTACTCATATGTAGGATTGCAGCCTTGAGGTGGAAAACGATTATTCCTGTTACTGTATTTTTCTGTTCATAAATAGAACAAGAGCCTCTGGTTTTTTCCATATACATACAGAAAAAGATTCAGAATACATGGAAACATTATTTCTATGATACTTCGATAGCAAAATCTTACTGAAGGAGTGAATAATTTTTTCTTATGTTACCATATTGCTAGTGATATATATTAGTATGTTAGAATAAAGTAACAGTATGTTGCATTGTTGTATGATCAGCTAATGAAGCAATTGCTTACTGTAAATCTATGTTAATAACAGAAATACTCAGAAATTGATATTGAAGGTTTTTTTAGGGAACAAACCCTAAAAGAAAAGTAGTTATTTTGTATGTGTATATTATCTTCCTAACTTTCAGAACATGGGTTTCTTTTGTTTGTGCAGATTAAGTATTCTCACATCTGTGCATGCATATGATGATATTTGAAAAGTGCACCAATGGGCATTTGTGCATCCATACGTGACGGTGTATCAGATGAGGCTGTCCTGTTACTCTCTGTCTGATGTTGAAATACAGTTTTCTGGGACATGGGTTTTGTATTTTCTCTGTATGGGGAAGCATCTGCCATGCTTTTGCTCATAATTAAAATAATAGTAGTAATTTTCTTCCCTGTCTGGCTCACTCCCCATTCTCTTTGTTATTTCCATTCTAATCTTCTGCTTCTGTATTACTCTCCTTGCCCTTTCAGCCCTCTGCCCTTCACGCTCTTTCTCTATCACAATCCTTTTCCTCTTTTGCACTCAGTCTGTGGCCTCTCCATAGTTTTCCTCCCTGACTTTCCAAGTTTTCCTTTTCCCTTACAGTCTCATTCTTCTCCAACACTCAACTTCAGTCCCTATTCTTTCCCTTCCCTTGCTCCATCACTTCTCTGCCTCCTGGCAGTTTCCTGCAAAGTTCTAACCAATGCATAAAGGCAGCCATCATTGCTAATGGCAGCTTGGCTTCAAACCCATCAGAAATGGTAACAAATGGTGAATTTGTTTATTACAGATTGTAAAGGCAATGAGAAAACAGTAGCCATCTTATCTGGTACATGCCAACTCTAGCAAGCTATTTTTAATAATGGAAACAAAAATCACATTTTAAGCACAAATGCGTATAAGAACATGAACAGCTTTAAATGACACCCAAAACAGTGACACATAGTTATAATGCAAAGACTGGGAAATTTATAATTACTTTATACAGTGGAAGAAGTAAGTAGTTTGTTGAACACAAACCTTTTGTGCACACTCACAGTTTATCATTCACAATATTAATTAAAGTGACTGTTTATAGAGCAACATGATTTAATAGTCAGAAGGACTATAACAATAATGTTCAATGGGAATATAAATGGAAATTTGTTCATTGCCTTCAAAACACTCTTTCAAAAACTGATAGAATTTTGTGGAGAGAATTTCCGCATTTTCTTTGTCACAGATTACCAAGAGTCAGATGTTGTGAGGAAGCTTCATGTTACTTTATAAATCAAATGAAAAAGACCCAAACTGAATCTTTCTGCTTATGGGGATATAGTGCAATATCTAAAGGGAGTGAATGCTTGATCCTCTTCAGTGAATACCAAGTTCCAAAGGGATAGCCGTGTTAGTCTAGCAAAGCAAAAAAAGCAAGGAGTCCTGTGGCATTTAAAGACTAATAGATTTATTTATAGCATGAGCTTTCATGGGAGAAAATCCCACTTTGTCAGATGCTTTGAAGAGGGGGAACTTACAGAATGGTATGAAAATAAATGCAAGTGAGTGTAAGAGATGGGATCAGGTTATATAGTAACAGCAAATCAGAGGATTTGTTAAGATTCAAACCCTGGGAAACAGCACATAGAGGAGGGTGAAGTCAAATTATCTGTTGTAATGTGAAAGGAGGCCATAGTCATGAATCAGTCCTGCCTTCACACAAACTAATTTGCACATCAATTCAATTTCAGCTATTTCTCTTTGAAGTCTTGATGTCCTGTAAGGATGGATGACAAGCTATTGGAAGAACCATCCCAGATGATGCCACAGCACAGCTTGTGAATGAACTTTGTGACTTTGTGCTCAACCACAACCATTTCAGATTTGAGGATAATTTATACCTCCAAGTCAGTGGCACTGCTATGGGTACCTGCATGGCCCCACAATATGCCAACATTTTTATGGGCGACTTAGAACAGTGTTTCCTCATGCCTCATCCCAAAGCACCCCTCCTCTACTTAAGCTATACTGTCTACAGCCAAGCCCTAAGATATAATGGCATTTGCTCTGATCCCTCAGACACAGACCGCCATCTTCAGGATCTCTATCAAGCATTATTAAAACTAAAGTACCCACCTGGGGAGGTAAAGAAACAGATTGACAGAGCCAGACGAGCACCTTGTAGTCAACTACTACAGAAGATGCCCAAAAAGAAAACAAGAGAACATCACTGGTCAAGTCAAGTCAAGTCAAGTCAAGTCATAGGGCTGGAAGGGACCTCATGAGATCATCAAGTCCAACCCCCTGGGAATTGAACCCAGGACCTTCTGCATGTTAAGCAGAACCCCCAAGTCAGACCTCTCCAAACAGATCATTAAGGACCTACAGCCTATTCTAAAAGATGATCCCTCAGTCTCTCAAGCCCTGGGAGACAGACCTCTCCTTGGCTATGGACAGCCCCCTAACCTTAAACAGATATCAGCAACTACAGACCTGACAACAGAAACATTAAAGCAGGCACATATCCCTGCAACAATCCACGCTGCCAACTTTATCCACATATCTGCACAAGAAACACCATCATAGGGTCTATTCAAGCCAGCTACTCCATCAAAGGCTTATTCACCTGCTCATCCACTAATGTGATTTATGCCATCATGTGGCGGAAATGGCCCCGCACCTTATACGTTGGACAAACAGGACAGTCCCTGTGCAGAAGAATAAAACTGGCATCAGTAATCACAACACAAAAAAACCTCGAAAAACAATTGCTGAGCACTTCCATCTTTTTAATCACTCCATTGATGATTTGTTAACAACTATCCTCAAGAAAGTCAGTGGGACATCATGACTTCAAAGAGGAACAGCTGAAATGGAATTAATATGCAAATTAGATTGTGTGAAAAGAGGATTGAGTCGTAACTATGGCTGCTTTTCCCATTACAACAGGTAATTTGACTTCACCTTTCTCTGTGTGCTGGGTTTGAATCTTAACAGATGCTCTGATTTGTTGTTACTGTATGACCTGATCCCTTGACTTACACTCCCTTGCATTTCTTTTCATCCCATTCTGTAAGTTCCCCCTCTTCAAAGCATCTGACAAAGTGGGTTTTTCTCCCATGAAAGCTCATGTGATAAATAAACCTGTTAGTCTTTTAAGTGCGACAGGACTCCTTGTTCCCCACCTCCGCCTCACCAGTGAATACCAGTGGTCTACATGCAAGCAGAAGTACTAGAGATGTTAAAAATACTTCATACCACAAACTGTGGTTTTGGCTCACCTTTCTCCTGGATGGTGAAAGCCATTGAGAAATAAAATGTCCACCTTGTGCTGTTTTGACATTGACAAACAATAAACACGTCTCCTTTTCTGTTTAATTTTTTGTTTACCATTTTTCATTCTTGACTTCCAATGTTAACCAGAGGACCTCACTGAAATAAACTGATAAGACTCATATGATTTTATTGTAGCTAATCAGATGGTGTTAAAGTGCTTACATAGTGGGTCAATGAGTTTGAATATCTGACATTACTCTGTAGCATGCTGTGACCCTGGCCACAGTTGTTTTCTATCCCACAGGCTACAAAGTTTCCACTTTGAGTAGTGTCCCTCTCGGTGCTCCACTTTACGAGTAAAGTTATCTGTACGGCATCAAACAGAAATTTTTACTAGCAGTGCTTGTTCAGGTTGTGCATGCACTGTGATTGTCTTGTGGCACCACTGGCTCTCTTTTTGGCATGTGCATAACCTGAGCTCCTCAGTTCCTTCTCAACCATCTATTTTCCAAGATGGAGACTTTAGTGGTTCCTCATAACTTGTTGAAATTTCCTTACATTTTGTCTCTGTAGACAGTATTTTCTCAGTTTTCTGTCATAGTTTAATTTGTTCTTAACTATTATTATTAAAAAGAATCAAATTTCTTCTAGACTTACCTTAGAGTAGCTAGTGTTTTTCCCTCATAAAAGTGGTGACATGTTTGGCTTACCCAGTTTCAGAAGATGCACCTCCTGCAGAGGCACAATGCCCACATCTAACTGCCCACTTCGTGTACATTGAGGGTATTGGAGAGGGACATACAGCCCCAAAATATCCTCAAAAACTTAAACTCCAGAACCAGATGTGACAGACCTATGACTCCAATTACTGCTAATGGAAAGTACTCTCAGACTTGCATCTGAGCCAGGTCAGGAAAAAACAACCTTTCAGGACAAGACCACAAGAAAAAGATGCTTGACTCCATCTGATATCAGCCAAAAAAAGGAAGAAATCACATTCCTCAATTACTAAATGAATTTGCAGCAAAGAGGTTACTGCTCCATCTGTCATGGCGTCAAAATAGCCTTCTAGCTCCGGCACAGAGAAAAAGGGAAAATCAGGACACTCCTATTTGAATATAGTGTTGTCAAAGATAACAGTCCATAAAATGACAGAAACTGCCATCACACCAGCACCTGGTACAACTCTCAATGTCAGCTATGAGCACAGCACTGACGACAGCTGAGCCTCAAACTCAGGCATCCTTTGCACTGCTTAGCAGCACTGTTAATGCCAGTGACTTCCCTAGCACTGACCACCAGCAGCAGCCTGTTCCTGACATTGACATTGGCAGCACCTGTAAGTGATGCCGAGAAAACTTACTGAAAAGTGCAGGAACCAAGATAAAGAGAAGAAAGTTTTAAGATCCTCCCCCATTTCTCCATTATACCTTACCGAGACAGTTCTCTCAGTAAGGTACTATCTCACCTATATCCTTCTCAAGAGAAGATGACTATGAGGGCAAAAAAGGCATGTTTTCTCTCCAAAAGCCTTCCCCCAAGGTTCAGACATGCAAAATGTATTAGCATCCTAAAATCCCACCTCACCTGTGGTTTGCACCCCATAATATGGCCACTGTGTCTTATCATGTGCATTGGCCCAAATGGGATATGTGGTCCTTCTATACCACCAAATTCAGCAGACCATTCTCTTCCCAGGTATGTGGATCCAGATCACCTCCTAAGTCAGCCCCAATAGCTATGGAGATTGAGGCAATTGAGCACACAGAAGAGAGCAGGTAATGGAATACATCATCAGCCCCTCATAACTCTCCTTCATATCCAGATGATGTAGTAACTCCCCAGCCCTCTACCACAGTGGTTTTCAAACTACAGGTCAGGACCCAGTACTGGGTCAGAAACTTTCAGGTACTGGGTCACAGAACCCCTTTCTGTCACCTCCAAAAGACTGGATTACATTGTTCAAAGATTTAATTGTTGGGTTGTGGAAATAAATGTTTTTTTCTTTTCAACTGGGTCCTGAGGGGGGAAAAAAGAGTTTGAAAACCACTGCCCTTCCATAGTGAACAATTTTAAACAATTACAGGAATTTTTTTTTTAAAGAGTAGCAGACATCTGCAGGAGGTAGGAAAATCACAACATAAACGTTTGAAGATTCTAGAAACATCATCCTCCCTGTGGATGATGCCTTACTAGAACCTGCCCATAACATCTGGCAAACACTCACCACTATCCCCCCACCCCATAAGAGGGCCAGTAAAAAATATTACGTTCCTGCCAAGGACTCAAAATACCTTTTCTACCCACCAACCACCCAATTATCTCAGGTGACAGCAGCCAACGAAAATAATCAGCAGTATCATAGGTCCACACCTCATGAAAAAAAAACTATTTGTTTGGTAGAAAGGTATATGTTCAGTGATCCTACAGTTAAGTGTGGCAAACTATACTGTATGATTAGCAAACTAAGACTGTAATAATTATGCCAAATATTTTGAATTTATTGAAACCATACCAGAAAATTTAAACAAAGAACAATTTCAATCAATCATAAGGGAAGAAGTGCTGGTCACTAGAACATTGCTCCTAGCCTCACTTGATATGGTTGACACTATGGTTGAAAATCCTGCAGCTGCTGTGGTTATTCAGAGATCTTTGTGGCTATACTCTGCTATTCCTCATAAACAACTGCAGACTACAAGCAAGGACCTTCCCTTTGACAAAAAGAAGCTTTTTGCTGAGAAGACAAATGAAGTCATGCACACAATGAAGGACTCTTGTGCCACCTTCTGCATGCTTGACATTTACCCTGCTGCTATGAGAAGAAAATTGTTCAGATACCAGCCTTACAACTCCAGGTATAAATACTGTTCACAACACGGAAAACAGGATCCACCATGCAACAGACAGCAGCCACAACTCCACATTGTTGGTTCCCAACCGCGATGGGAGAAGGAGACACTGGACTCAGTAGTTCTGAGAAGTGGGTTCGTTTATTTAAAGCAACAACGGGGAAAATTTTTCAATGGGTAATCACAGTGACAATTGAGGTAGCAATCAACAACTGAAACAGCAATCTTACAAGACCAACTGAGGTAGCAAATCTATACAAGTAACACAGTAAAACAGCAAAGCAAAACTGCAAATCTACATAAGTAATACAGCAAAACTGCAAGGTATTTGCAACAAAGTAAAACTGCTAGGTATTCCCAACAAGACAAAATTGCAAGGTAAAACAAACTGCAATATACTTGTAGGGGATTCCTATATACGTACCACAACCCAGGCTCCACTGACCAGCAGCATGAACGCAAGGGGCATGGTAAGGGACATGAGACGAGCTAGCTTTCCTCGGGAGATCCAACTGTCAGAGTGATCAGTTCTGGCAGGTAACACATGAACCTCCATAACTTTTGCCAGTTGGCATCTCCTTTTTTATAGGATTTTTAGCTCAGTGTTTTTCTGGTTCCCATACTGGGGGGGGGGTTGTCATATTAGTGGTTCCCATGATTGAGATAGTAATTTTCCAATTAGCTTTTCAATTCCTAGGTGGGACTTAAATTTCCAAGTGGGTCATAAATTCCCAGGTGGGTCCAGATTCCTAGGTGGATCATAAATTCCTAGGTGGGACCCAAATTTCCAGGTGGGTCATAAATTCTCAGGTGGGTCCAGATTCCTAGGGAGGTCATAAATGCCTAGGTGGGTTTCGATTCCCACGAAGTTAGTGCCTTTGAGTTATGCTAGTCTGTAGCCTCCCAGATTCCAGGCCAGAGCCTCTTACGCTGTCCATAAGGGGTTTTTTAGTGTGCACTTGGTGGCAAATGGGGTGCCCAGGCAAGCGGCCCCTTATTAGTACATCAGGCACGAACACACATACAGTCCAACCAGCAGTCTTCAACATCTCAGGCTGCTCTAAGAGTCAGTTTTGAGAGTTTGGTCAACAGCCTGTCTGACCTCCCCAACTTTCGGAGCCACAGACAAATACCACTATCTACAACCAGCATATGCCCTTTCTACCACATTTGGGTGAACATTACAACAAATTATCAAATCGGGGTATACCGTCCCCTTCATATTTACTCCCACCTTCCAAATCCCTTCCCCTTCCCTCTTCAGGGACTCATCTCGGGAATGAACGTCTTTTTCAACAAGACATCGAATATCTGCTGCAAACAGAGGCTGTAGAACATGCTCCCCCACAATGGAAGGGTAGGGGGATTTTATTTCATGTACTTCGTAATCCAGAAGGAGATAGGTGATTGGAGACTAATCTTCCTAGACCTCAGAAAAACTGAACAAATTCATAAGAGCCAAAAATTCAGAAGGTCACTTTGTCTACTGTAATCCCAGCTCTAGACTTGGGTGACTGATTTGCAGCTCTTTTCCTCCAGGATGCATATTTTCATGTTTCGATTGACCCTACCAACAAGAGCTTCCTCAGATTTACCCTGGGAACCAGTTATTATCAGTACCAGTGTTACCCTTTGGCCTTTCCACCACGCCAAGGGTTTTCTTCAAGGTTCTAGCCACCTTTGTGGCACGTCTACGCAAAAAGAGAACCACTATGTTCCCATACCTGGATGACTGCTTAATAAAGGCACGTGGCCAAATGGAGGCCAGTCAAGCAGTTAAATTCACAAGTGCATTATTTGGAAAAAGAGGACTCATGATAAATATCAAAAAATCTATAATAGAAATAGTTTAGTAAATAGAGTTCATAGGGGCACACCTAAAATCCCACATAGCTAGAGCATTCTTACTAAGACAGAGGTTCAAGACCATGGTAGAACTGCTATCCACAGCAGAAAGTAGCCCAGCTACCACTGTTCGTACATGTCTCTGGATACTAGGTCATACAGTGGCCACCACCCTAGTGAGACATGTATGAATATGCAGCTGGGGCCCTCCAGCTATGGCTCTCAACAATATACAGGCCTCACAGACATTCACCGCCCAAAATAGTATCAATACCAAACAAGATCAGACAATCATTGAATTGGTGGACACAGCCCCAAAATCTAATGGTAGGTATTCCATTCACACAAGAAACACTCTGTCATGACTACAGATGAATCCCTTATAGGTTGGGGAGCTCACCGACAGGAACACGTGGCCCAAGGAAAATAGTACATGAAACAACCCCGCATACAAACCTAGAACTACATGCAGTCCAAAATGCCTGTTTTCAATTTCAGCCTTTCATAATGAACAAGCATATGAAGATCATGATAGACAACATTGCATGCATGTTTTACATCAACTGCCAGGGGTAGTGAAATCCAACTCCCTTTTGCACAGAATCCATAAAATTATGGAACTGGTAGATAAGGCACAATATCAACATCTCAGCGACATACTTCCCTGGGATCCAAACCACAATGGCAGACTTCCTCAGCAGGACTTTCGCCAGCGATTTATAGGAGCTACATTCGGGTCTTCTGGAAAATATTTTCCAACAATGGAGTTCTCCTGCTTTAGATCTCTTTGTCACAATTTACAATTGCAAATGCCCCCGTCTTTGCTCAAAAGCAGGTATAGGCAAAGAGTCAAAAGAAGACACTTTTCTCCACACTTGAAGATTGAATGTTCTCTGTGCATTCCCACTAATCCCCCAATAAACAAAACCATACTCAAAGTACGAAAGGACAAAGCGACTGTGATAATGATAGCTCCAGCATGGCTCACACAACCATGGTTCACTTATCTGATGCCAATGTAAGCCAGAACACCAATTCCCCTCCCACTCCTAGAGGATGTCCTCTCACCGTACAGGGGACTCGTTACACCTAACAGCCTGGTTCCTAATTGGCTCTGACAGGCAAAACTACAGTGATCAGAACCAGTAAAACAGGTACTACTAAACAGCATAAAACCGTCCACAAGAAAGATCTGCCATGAAGAATAGCAGACATTTTCTTCCTGGTACCACCAGAAGCATATTTTTTCTGACATTCACACTGATCCCAACCATAAACAAATTCTTTTTTTTACATAAAGGAAACAGGACTGTCAATCAGTTCAGTAAAAATGCAACTTTAGAAACAACAATGCTGTTTTTACACACCCAATTGTGAAATGTTTTATCACAGGTATACAAATTATACCCTGAGATTTGTTTCCCTACACCACCCTGGGACCGGAACCTTTATTCTAAAATCTGTAAGCAAACCAGCATTTGAACCGCAAACAACTTGGTTCTTGGTGCACATGTCTATGAAATTATCATTTTTGGTTGCTATAACATCAGCAAGATGTGTGAGTGAACTTGGACGTGCCATAAAGAGCTCCATGCTACATGATATTCACAAGCCTAAAGTGACTTTGATGCCCCACCCCAAATTTATCCCCAAAGTCACATCATCCTTTCACTTGAGTCATTTACCTACCTTTTCTCCAAAACCACATGCCAATGCACAGGATGCACTCCTCCATACTCTGGCTGTAAGATGAGCTTTACATTTTTACCTCAATAAAACTAAATAATTTAGATCATCTAAACTGGTCATATTTATTACAGATAAAAGCAAGGAAACAATGATATCCACACACAGGTTCTCCAAGTCAATTTCAGACTGCATCCATGCATGTTACATACAATCTGCTTTCCATGCAAAAGGTCAGATTCCATAAGATTCTTTCTAAAGATCATACTAATCACAGAAATTTGCAAATCAGTTGTCTGGACCTTGACCCACACTTTTATCAAACATTACACCATTGACCAAGCATCACAGAGGAATGTGGTGGTTGGTCTCAGTATTCTCTTCTATATATCCGATCAACTGCAAAGTCCCTCCAACCACCTAACACTAGAGCTTGAGAGTCACCTTACAAGAAGTACCCACAGGGACGTTTCTCAAAGAAGAGAGGGTTACTCATGGTATGCAATAACTGAGGTTCTTCCAAATGTGTATCCCTATGGGTTCTCCACTACCTACTCTGCTCCCCACTACTTTGGAGTCTAATCCTTAGATTTCATGGTAGAGAAGAAACAAAGGTGGTCACATTGTGTGCCCTCCAAAAGAGCACTAATGGTGCCGAGAGACAGCCACATCACACGTGCAACCCAGACAAACATTGCTAGCAAAAATTGCTGATCAAGGACACACCAACACCTGAAGTGAAGCACCCAGAGGGAGGCACATCTTGAAGAACTTCAGTTACTGAACAAGACGAGAAGTTGTGGAGAGGTAGCCATGTGAGTCTATTTCAGGGAAACAAACAAGGAGTTCTGTGGCACTTTTAAAGACAAACAAATGTATATTTCACTTAAGGTTTCATGGGCATAATTCCATTTCACACATCTGAGGAAGTGGGATTATGCCCACAAAAGCTTGAGATTGAATACGTTTTAGTTTTTAAAAGTGACACAGGACTCCTTGTTTATTTTGCATAAGAGTGAGTAACGCTCTCTTTCTTGAAATTTGCTCTCACTTCTCTGCTTCCTTCATTTAGTCTAGAATAATATCAGTCATTCAAAACTCTTATTAGATTTTCAGGCTTGTTCTGTGCCTTCCAAAAGGGATTTATGAATTGTTTATCTCCTTTCTTCCCTAATATTATAGGAAATGATTCCTTAAATATGAGCCTTGAAATATTATGCATGATTTTTCTATTTGTATTTGATCTGAGAAATGACATTTCATGCCTGATTGTTTTATTTGCTTTCAGGTTACACTGCTTTCCTTTTTAATTGAAACAGAAGTTTCATTCCTTGACTATATTAAAGGCGGGTAAGTGATCCTGCAAGCTTTTCTTGTTTCCCTGTTCTCATTATGTTTTGCTAATATCTTGTTTACATTCTTACTAAGTGATAGCTCTAAGTATCCCTAAGAATTGCATTATTTTTGTCATTTTAGGAAATAAATTCCTGATTGATAAAAGAAATACTTAACTTTCCTATGTAGTTATGTATGTTCTAGTGGTGTTTGGTTTTGTTAATTAAATGTGCTTATGTCTGCGTTCACTGCCAGTAAGGCAATTCTGAGAAAAATGTACTTTGCACTTGGAGAAGAGGATAGTAAGTTATGTGCTTGTCTATAGTTGTTGTGGGAGTTCATTCTACAGCATGAGGTTGGCCCCCAGAAAGGTTCATCTCAGACACAGTCAGGTTCCATTGTGCCTGAGGAGTTACGTTGTCGATCATGGTTCTCTTCCTGTAGTTTTAGGCAATCTTTTAGGTGTGTTGAACATAGACTACTGATGTAATTTGCTTACTAATTTGAGAATGGATTGAAGGTATAGTCCTGTGCAAAATACATTTGCAACAGTCCAATCTTAAGGTGACAAAGGCATGAACAACTATGGTGAGGTCAACGTTAAAAAGGCCAAGTAAATAAAGAAAGGTTCTTAACAACAGTTGAAAATCTGTAGCAATTTAAGACTGCACAAAACACTCCCTCCCCCTCCCCCCCACCATTAGAACCAATTCTCACTGGCTCCTTTGATTGCTTCCCTCAGTTCTATGGGCCTGAGACATAACCTGTCTTGTCTAGATTTTCAACCACTTACACTGTATTTATGCCCTGTCTTGCTAGACCTGTTGTATATAACCTGTTGTATAGCCTGTTGTCAGTATCCTGGCGTCATTAGAAAAGGTGCCATATACGAAGAGAGCCCTCTTTCCGAGGGCTTTGATTGGCATGGGGTGAACAAACAGAAGAAACTGGGCCCCCATCCCACCCATCTTCACAGAGATGGCAGTAAATCCCATCCCATCTTACTGCAATCTCTCTTGAGAAGAAGGGATGGCAGCAGTTGCAGAGAAGGGACATACAACTGCCTCTGCTTCAGGGACACGACAGGCTGAAAGTCTGGGCCCTGTAATAGGGTACAGACCGTAAAGGAGGTCTTGTGGCTCTGTCTTACCACACCCGAGAAAAGGGCATGGAGAGAGTCCTCCAAGCTTTCTCAAGTGGCTTTGTGGGACTCAATCAGGGCCCAGCAGGCTCATATAAACAGTCTGCTAGCAGGAATCAGGGGAGCAAGAGGTTTTCCTGGCTGAGTGCAAGAGCAGAAAAAGCTGGACAGCTCAGTTGCTGGCAGGGGCAAGGCTAGTGAGGAAGTTGCTCCTGGCAGGCTGCTGAGGCTGAAGCTACTTGCTACAGAGACCAGGGGAGTAAGAGGATAACTCCTGGCTGTCTGCTGTGACTCAGCTAAAACAGGATCCAGGAAAGTGGCCCAGGGAAATTTAGAGTAGCAATTAATAAAAGGATGCAGCATGAGGCTGTTGTGACTGGGTCTTGCTATCCACTAATCAGGGGAGAAGTAGCTATGCCCTGAGGAAGGGAAGTACACTTCTGGTACCACAGGTAAAGGAGCCACATTACTAGGAGTGACTCAGTGTGGAGCTGTAGAGTCCAAGAGGGGTAACTCAACAAGAAAGCTGGAGTCACTGAGGACTCAACAAGAGGCAAGGAATCCCTAGGGGAAGAAGCCCCAGGGTGCAGCTCTGTACCAAAATAGGAACCTTACAATCTAACTGGGCCAAGCAAGAGTACCCGTGATGGGCCCTGTTGAGCTCAGGGAGGGCTGCATGACATTATTTACTTATACCTTGGAAGGGGTTTATTTTGTTTTGCACACAGTTTGTGTATGACTCAGCCAAAAGGCTGAGTCATCAAAGATCCACCTGACAAGCACAGTGGTAGATGGAGCTTTGTTAGCAGAGGAAATATGTGAAAACTGCAGGCACTTACACACTTGACTCAATATGTGAATGTACCCCATCATGGGCCCCAAAAGTAGGCTCCATATGGCCTCTGTGAGCCTTTACCATATACTCATGAAGATCAGCCAGAGTGTGAGTGAACAAGATCCATAATCACTGACTGATGCTTGGGGGGAGGTGATAGTGCGACTGTCTGTTGCTGATCAACATGTCTATTGCTGATAAAGCTGAGTGTTTTACTGAGAATGATGCAGAGTGATTTCTTGATCAATTTCTGCTTCTCCAAAGGGAGAGTTCTCCACTCCAAAGCAAAGGATGTAAATTTGGAAGTATTTACTAGCAAAGAAAGGTCTATGCTGTCAGTTTACTAAATTAATCACAAAACATAGTTCTTCATTGCCAATCCTCAAATGATCCTATTCATACCTGGACAAGAAGACTGACAAAACAAAATATGTGAAAATTCTTGAGATAGCTCCTGAAGCAGATTGGAGGTTCCTCAATGCTATCCCTTAAGATTTCCAAGGGGGAAAAAAAAAAGGAAGCAAAGCTCTTGAGCAACTATATACACATTCTGTTTTATTCAGGAATGTTAACTATGGCTTGTAGCTGGTGGTATTAAAGGCAGCTAGTCTATCAACATAAATACAGATTATTTTCTTGAAGGATACCTGGAGTGAAATCCTGGCCCTCTAGAAATCAACTGTAAAATTCCCACTGACTTCACTGGGTTCAGAAATTCATGTCAATTGTTGCTAGGAGGTGGATGTTGACCAACATCACTTTTGAATGGATCCGATCTCCCTCTTTGCTGGGGTCACCGATATTGGGATTAAGACAAGTTACATATAAACATCCCTTTTCCTCGCCATATCTTTTGCTATATGGCAAGACTTGCATTTTTTTGGAATTACTGCAGGATGCATTAAAAAAATGCTTATGTAATAAAAGAATGAATAAAATCTATTAATTTAATATGTTGTACATGTGTACTGGAAGTGTCCAGCATGTACATGATATTAGTTACTATTATCAATATTTTACATATTTTTCTATAAATTGAAGTGAATCATTTGTTCAGTTCTTAGTGTTAGTATTTTTCATTTATAATCTCTTTCCATGTTGTATTCCAAGTAGGGTACAATGTAGTAGGGTGCTCTACCCATCTAAAAATGTGAACACCAATATGGCTAATTTAAATTTTTATTGAAAATATTTCTCATTTGTTGGTGATTTCATGCTATCGCTGATACATTCATACCAGTAAAAAAAAAAAAAATAGACAGTGTTTTAAGAAAAAGAATCCTTTATTTTTGCAAATGTATTCAATAATTTTCAGATACGATGTACAACACGTTGGCTGAGGTTCATGCATCAGAATTGCTTTCTTTGCTATCTCTTTCCTTCCTCACCCAACATAATTTCAAGGCACGTTGTCGTTATTCCAGTAAGCATTTTTTCCTCATTAGTCATTTTCTCACTATCAGTAATACATCCCCAAATTATGGTTCTTCGGTTTCATTTTCTGTTTCCTTTAGCTAGCCAGTGGGAGAGGAGAAGATTATTTTGCACAAATGCAATATTGGTCTTGTCTAGAAATAGGTACCTGTACAATCCTGCATATTGAAAACTTCTGTGATTGAAGGTGTATAGGACTAACATTAATGAAATATTTGGCAGTTTATAACTATAATGGATGGGGACTACAGTATTAAATTCCTGTTTTCATTAAATTATGTTTAGAGCTTTACTTCTTTTAAAAAGTCTATCTGGGTGTGCAATTCTAGATTAAATTAATATTGCCTTTGTCAAGATCCCTGGATAAGAAATTCCTCCAATGACTTTCCATTTTAATTTTTTTGTTTCTGAGCTATACTTAGTATTGTGTTTAACAATGTCCTGTGGTGTGAGGGATCTCTCTGTCATATCTGAAGTGAAATATCTAACTGAGTTTTTGTACTTCTGTCAAGCATTGGTATTGAATCAACCACTCCAATGCACAGTGCTTCCCACATTTAAATAGATAAAGTATACTAGAAATTAATGTCTCATTTCAAATTGAACTTTTTCTTTCATTGAGTAATTGTTTCAGAAATTATAAATTGCATTTGAAGTGCAGATCTGAAGAATAGCTCTATGTAAGCTTGAAAGCTTGTCTGTCACCAACAGAAGTTGGCTCAAAAGAAGGTATTACCGCATCCACCTTGTGTTTCCAATACCTTGGGACAAACTTGGCTACAACAATATTTGAAGTGTGGGCAGGCAGTCAGAGAACTGAAGTATGCTTGAAATATCCCAGTGGCTCACTAACTTCTGGCTGCAGGAATGACTGGGGGATTCCAGATATCATTAAATATGTGTTACAGCCACAAAATTATGAATTTTTAGCCATTTAGCTCTAGTGTGCCCTGTGGCCTTTGTGTATAACTGGAAAAAATGAGAGAAGACAGAAAATGTAGAACTCACATCTTGAAAATCTTCCTAATGATGATATTGTATTAGACTATGTAGGAGTTTCCGAAGGGAAGTGATAGAAGTCCTGTTACATGGGGCTTCTATGACTGGACAGGACACAGCACAAAATGCAAAGGTGAAAGGAGCAATCTGCACCAGCAAGGAAAGTGCCTAGAGACCTAATAGATCTTTCCTTCTAAGTCATAAATATCTATTATCTAGTCATCATGCATATGATTATCTTTGAAGATCTTCCCTTCACTGGTTCCAATGTGCTTTAAAATGAATGTTGGCTAGAAGTGTCCATAGCTATTCTCTGTTCAAGGAATAATTAAGCAAATTTATTATGACTGAACTACTAGGAATGTCTTGTTTTTTCTAGCATTATTTTTCCTACAGGTTCCTTACCCTTTCCTGCCAAAGGCAATTGCTGCACTGTATAACTACTGATGTTTTTGGTTTTCTGTAGCTTATTTTTCTGATGCCACATGTAATAAATTTGAGAGCTGCATGTTTCCACTCCAATAAAGACACAAAACATTAGAGTATAGGAAACTAGGTAAAGTCACAGTACAGAACTATGAAACTGAGAGAATTCCTTTACAGCGTTTATTATAGCTGTCTTGGTCTTTGGTAATGTTGCTCTCTTCGATCATATATCTGTACGACATGACTAAAGGAAGTCTAATGATTTAGTGACATGTATGTTCATGGCATAAATACTTTACACGATCTACACATTAAGGGAAAAGAAAATTATTGATTTTACTACGCATTACTTTTTCTGTAAAAATAACTTTAAAACATGCTTCAATTAAAATAAAAAGTTAACTTATAAAGATAATAGTGTTTTGTTTGCTCTTATTTTATATCACAATTATTACTGTGAAATTAACACATGCTCAAACACTCTTCAGATTCCAAGGCAGAAGGGACCATTGTGATCATCCAGTCTGACTTTCGGCATGACCCAGGCTAGCATACTTCTCCAAAATAATTCCTTGAGCACATCTTTTAGAAAAACATCCAATTTTATTTAAAATTTGTCAGTGAGGGAGTATCCACCATGATCCTTCATAAACTGTTCCAGTGGTTACTTGTTCTTGCCATCTAAAATTTCTGCCTAATTTCAAGTCTGCAGTTGTCTAGCTTGAAATTCCAGCAGTTGGATCTTATATACCTTTCTGCCCTAGATTGAAGAGTTATTTATTAAATATTCATTCCAAGTGTAAACTCTTCAACTGTAATTGTCATCCCTGAATCTTCTCTCTGTTAAATTAAATACACTGACTTCTTTGAATGTATCCATCTGAAGCATGTTTTCTAATCCTGTAATCATTCTTGTGGCTCTTCTCTGAATCTTTTCAGATTTATCAATTGTTATTGAATTACGGGCATCAGACCTGAACACATTATTCCAGCAGCAGTCTCACTAGTGCTAAATATAGAGACAAAATCACCTCTATCCTCCTACTCAGAATTCTGCTGTTCATGCATCCCAGGATCACATTAGCTCTTTTGGCTGCAGCACATTTGAAGCTCATATTCAGCTGATTTTTCCACTTATGGCCCTTAAATCTTTTTCAGAATCACCACTTTACAGTATAGAGTTCTCCATCTTATAGGTATGGCCTACATTGCTTGTTCTTCTTGGGTTAAAACCAGGCTAATACCAGTTACATTCAAATAACTGCCCAATCTCTCCAAGCTCATGACCAGCAGCAATGCCACACAGACCAGGATATACCAACTCTAAGCAACACCAGTCCCTGCCAGAATAACAGGTACAAAACTGGTAGACATATCTCCGCTTCTACAATGACCAGTTCCCCCCACAATGCAGCTTTTAAGATATGGGTCCTACACATGCCTATCACAACATGTAGTGTGCTTTATCCAGTACACTAAATGCCCAGTAACAACTGTGGGGGTGAAACCAGGCATCTCTATGCTTTCAGATGAACTTAAACAGGAAGATAAGACAAAAATGTTATGCTGTTTGTGGGTGAACACTTCTCATAAAGCAATTATACTATATCTGACCTCTCAGTCCTCATCCTCAAAGACTGCACAACACTTTCAAAGATGATCCTGGAAGCTTAAATTCATAAATTTGATGGATACTAAAAATCATAGTCTTAATAAAGACACTGGATAAAGATCTATTACAACAATCTGTAAACCCTACCCCCACTCCCTTTTTATTTTTTGTCCTGTGACTACAGGGGTGTTAAAGGGGTACTTGACCTTGAATGATCAATAAGAATATGTACAAAGTACTAGTTATGCTAAAGGTGACAAATTACAGAGGGATAACAGTATTGGTCTGTTTCAGCAAATCAGCCTAGGGCAGTGGTTCCTAACCTTTTCTCTGCTGTGGCACACTTTGATACCTTCACATTTTGGTGGTGGAGGCACACCACCATTAAAAACTCATGAATATTCAAATTAGCTCAAAATAACATGAATATTTATGAACCATGGCACAGTGGTTCGGAAATGCTGCTATGTGGGGTAGTAGGGGTAGCAGAGCAGGGATGGCAAGACGGGAGGTCAGGAGTTATTTGCAATGGCAGGAGTGAGTGTGGGGAGCAGAGCAGGGCAGGGGCAGGGCCAGCACAACCTAATAAGCCTGATAAGCATTGTAGGGGGGCGCTGGCACCTGCTCTGCTTGCAGGGGGGTGCCAGAAATGGTACCTGGGCAGGGGTGGACAAAGAGGACAAGAGCAGACATGTGGGGAACAGCACAAGGGCACCAAGAGAGGAGAGGGGAAGTGAGAATGGGAGTGGCTTTGTGGAACGGGGGGGAACCTGGGGAGTGAGAAGGAAGGGCAGGGAGCACAGCACAGCACCCACTTCCCCCTTTCTCCACAGTGGTTCCCTGCCACCCAGGGCAAATCCTCACCCCACTGCTGCTCCCTCCCACCCCAGTGGGTCCTGTTCCCCCTTCCCCCACTTCCTTGCCGCCTGTGATCCTTCCAGCCCCCAGCCCACCCCCCCTCCAGCTACACACACCCCCAACCAAACAGCCACCCCACAACCTCAACTATACACCCTCTATTACACATCCACTCCCACCCACCTCTGCTACACACATGCCCCCTGGCCCCCACAACCCCCAGCAGCCCCGCTCAAAGCCCTTACCTTGGCTGTTTGCAGGCTGGCTGACAAGCTGGGAGCTGCTTCTCTACCACAAACTACTTTGTGGGGCCCCCTAAAGGACTCACTATGGGCTCCCACTGCTACCTTCCCTGTGGCACCACTCCCTCCTGCTGCCCTAACCACCCCACACGACCCCCCAGGACTCCTTTTTTGTTTTGCTGAACTGAACTAACATGACTATCCCTCTGGAACTCGTAAATTATTCTTGGGTATGATATTTTTAAAGATCCTCCCATCATGAAGCTTGTAAGTTGATCACCTTTCACTTAACATAAACGAGCTAATGCTGAACTACAAAGTTAAAATGAACATTTTAAAAAAATTTTAAAAGTATGAGCATTAACTAATAAATAAAAGTGGTAACATTAATGATGGCTCAAAAATATCAAATACCACATTTAAAATTTTGGTAGTCAAATCTTACAAATGTTTCATATAGGCTTGGGTTTATGTGCACTAGACATTTAATACAAATAATTATAATAAATAAAAATAAGAAAAAAAAAGGTTCCTAGTGTGTAGCTATAAATGAAAACCACCAAATTTCAGTGAAATTCTCTGAAGTACTCAAGTTTGTAAGACTCTTGCCCCCTCAAAAATATTAAATAGTAAGTACAGAAGAAGCTAAAAAATTACTTACCAAAAAAAAAGATACAGCACAGACATCACACACAGCTGTAATGATCGTCTAAGAGGGCAGCACTGTATTTATATGTAGCAGCCTATATGGACCTACCTGGTAAACTGATCTAACCAAAGCCAAACTAAAAATTGTCACAAAGTCAAAGGAAAAGGCAAAAGAACAGGTAAAAAAAGAAAAGGAAAAAGCAATATTTCACAAAATTTAAAAATGGCAGAATAAATGGCCACACTGAGGAATTAAAAGCTGAGTCCAAGGGAAGAGTTCCTACTATTGTGCTGTCTGTTGCCTGCTCCTGTTTTTTTTAGCATATCAGTGTGAAGGTGATGGGCAGATAATGGTGAAATCTGCAGTTCAGACGAAGCACAGATACTAACAATAGTTTGCGTTGAAGAGCCAAGAGTGAAAAGTGCTTAGGCTTCCAGCCCTACTAGCTCTGCTAGATGGGAACAATTTCTATATTTTTCTGTATTTTCATTTCTGTCCACCAAATTGAGGATGGGACCCCTTATTGCTTGGGGCCATAGGTGGCTGCCTGCTTAGCCTACCCCAAAAGCTACCACTGCTTTTTGCCAGCCCTGCACAGTCCACATGGCTGGGCTGAGCAGGGAGGGAGTTCTAACTCTAGCTCTCCCAGATTCTCACAGCACACTTTTGGTGTTGCCACAGCAAACCACTGGTCTAGGAGTTCTGTGGCACTTTTAAAGACTAATAAATGTATTTCTCTCATGAACTTTCATAGGCACAATTCCACTTTGTCAGATGAATGAAATGGGGAAAAAAAGCATATTAGCTCTAAATATGTAGACGCAGAGCAGGGTGGGTCACACGGTTAATTCAAGCAGATCTTAAGGGGTAGAATGCTAGCCTATCTCTTTAAAGTAAATAAGCTGTTTGGATTCAAACTGTGAAATATTTAGGCAGGGGCTGAAAAGGGTGATTTATGGCAAATTACCTTCTGTAATGGCCCAGCCATTGAAGATCTCCATTCAAACCCAGGCTGAAGGTATCTTCCACCTTGTCAGTTTCTAATGAGGATTTATGTATCTGAGTCACAATACCTATAAAAGAGTGGTCTTGCCCCTCCCAAAGTGTGTCATATCAAAGGACTTTTAAGGGGTGGGATGGGGGGAGGCAGGGAGAATGCAGCCTAGCAGCTGCTGTTATCAGCAAAGACAACAAGGACACCAAAAGTGAGTCTTTGTATTATTTTTGCTTGAGCCTTATACTGTTTTGGTATCTCTTTCATGAGAAAGGAAATAGCCTTTCCAGAAGACTTCCTCATACAGTACCCTGAAGTTGTGAGTTCTGTACTGCTTCTTGTCATCTTTATTCCATAAAGCCAATAAACTATACAATATTGTAAGGTGCTTAAGGGCCTAACGGTTCAACTCTGTGATGTGAAGCTTGATAGCCACACAAAAGATCAGCATCTGTTGGGTGAGATTCTAGGTAAAGCAGAGCTGCAGGCTTCATTTTGTAAGATTACAAAGTTTCTTATCCTTCAGAAAGACTGCAACAATTTTTCTCTCTGTTCAGTGAAGTTCAACTTCTGGCCTAGGCTTTAAAAGCTTTCATGAGCAGCTGTCCATAGATTTCAACCAAAAGCCTTTGCGTATCAACAATACTGAAGACTCTGCTGACAAAACGGGCATTGACAAGTCTCACATTTCTTGGGAACTAGGATCTGCCATTATCTGCATGATAACTGCAGATTCTTGGAGTCTATTGGTGATAATTTTGGAGTATGGAATAGAATTCAGGCACCTGTCCATGAAGTACTTTTTATTCCATCTTCAGTTTTTTCAGACTAGGAGAAATGACAGCCGATCAAGGCAATAGTGTAGCTGCTGCAGGACACTCAAGTAGTAAGTATCCAAGATGGTTGGAACTTAGTGCAAAACTATGTTCATGCAGAAGGGGGAGATAGATTACAGTCTGCTCACTCATAGCTGTTCTAGCTCTAGTGTTAAAAGGGCTAAAATTAAAAATAAAACCAAAAAACACCTATTCTGTCACTAGCATCAATAAATATGGGTCTGAATTCACAGAACGGATCTACTCAGTAATACCTGGAATTTTTCCATAGATACCTTAAGAGTAGAACTCCAAATTGAAATGGTGTTCTTTCCGGTCAGAATCTTAGCTGACAAGGTGGGTAAGCTGGCTGCTCAGTCTTGCTAGTTTCCTGTTTTACTACTTCTAGTGAAAGCCAGACTTAGAATATTAGTGTCTTTCCACAGTGGATTCTCAACAACATTAGGATCAGAACAATCACGTTCCCTACTTCGTTAATCCAGAATCTCAAAGGAAAGAGAACTATGATTTCTGACTGTCTTTGGGGCACTAAAATATTATTGCCTTAGAATTCAGCAGTTCAGGTCCTAAGATTTATTTTTTTGTTTTTGACAACGGTCCCAACTATGGTTTCTCCTTTAAAAAGGTGGTGAAGTCCGTTCAATGTTTTAGCAAAATGGATCATAACTGGTATTAAAAGTGGCATGAAAAACTATGTAATTGTTCCTTGGGGAGTAAATTCTCACTTGACTTTAGTGGTAGCTGACCCCTGGACCCAAGATGGTGTCCTCTGTCCTAGCCATTAAGAACATAAGAGTGGCTATATTCTCCATGGTTTGTTCCACATGTTGACTACACATTTTGTGAAGAAGTATTTTTGTTTGTTTTAAACATGCAGCCTATTAATTTCATAAGGAGACCCCTAGTTCTTGCATTCTGTGATGAGGTAAATAAAAGTTCTTTCTTCATTTTTTTTCGCTACATCAGTCATGATTTTATAGATCTCCATCGTATCCCAGCTTAGTTGCATTGTATCTTTTTTCTAAGCTGACCAGTCCCAGTTTTTTTAATTGTTCATCATATGGGGTATTCTATATCTCCTAGTCTGTTTTTTCCAATTCTCTGTACTTTTTCCAGTTCTAATGCATCTTTTGGAAATGGGTCAACCAGAACTACATGCAGTATTAAAGTTGTGGATGTACTCTGGATTTATATAATGGCATTATGATATTTTCTGCCTTATAAACTATCCATTTCCCAATGGTTCCTGACAGTGTTAGCTTTTTTTGATTTTTGCTATGCAGAGTAGATATTTTCAGATAATTATCCATTCAAGATTTCTTTCTTGAGTCATTACAGCTAACTTAGACCCTATCATTTTGTATTATTAGCTGGGTTTGTTTTCTAATATACACTGTTGTGTGAATCAACACTGAATTGCATCTACTGTTTTGTTGTCCGGTTACTCTGTTTTGAGAGATCCTGTGACGTTCCCTTCCTGCAAACTGGACTTACGTGCAGCTGTCACCCCAATCTCTCATTCATGTGCCCTGACTTACCCAGCCTTGCTGTATGAATCCATGCTCCTGGTGCAGCTCACGCCAAACCTCCAGCATGTAATCAGTCTTTCACCCAGTGGTGGAGCACTCTGGCCAGCCACTCATGGATAGACCCCCCCCCCCCCCCCAACAAATGTCTGTAGTCCTAGATGCAATGCTGAGAACCGCCATCTTGCAGGGTTCAGTGCTGTCTGCTGCATCCTGCATGCTCCTTTACGCTTGTCCATTAATTTATCGAAGACATAGATATGCATCAACTCTGTCAATCCAAGTGAAGTCTCTGCACATGCTTAGTCCACATGTAGTGTTTTAGAAAAGCAAATAAATAAGTTTGTTATTATAAGTCAGAGTAATATAAATCTAAAGATTATTAAGTCAAGGAGCTGGTCACAGTCAACTAAGAGATAATTGTTGTTCTAAGCTAAGCTAATGGGTTTCAGTCTATATTCAGCTCATGACACAGGCCAACTGCAGTATGTCTTACTGGCAGGCTCACCCTCTGTGTGAGTAGGTACCAGTCCTTGATGTTGCTTGAGAGCAAGATTCCAGGAGTAAACCTGGTACCTCTTTCTTAAGCTTCCTCAGAATCCCTGGTGTTAGGTGATCATCCATTTCCAGCAAAGGGCATTATTCCTCCCACTTGAGCCAAAGTGCTCCCAGATGCTTAGGCTAGTTCATTTTTTCTATATGCATACGTCCACTGGGTGTGGGAACACAGCTCTGTGTTTGTCTGAACCTTTTCAAGCCATGTGAGATGCACCTCTAGGGACACGACATGGCAGCGGTTAATATCTGTACATATGGTAAGATGTTGCAGGAAACAAGCTAAGTGAACAGTAATGTTCAGTATATCTTCTTGAGCATTCCAAAAACATGTTATATGACATATTTTGCATCAGGCAATACACAGTTATACTGTAAGTGCACATGAATGATTCAAGGGTGTAGGTGGGGTGCAGCATGTCACAGATCCCTTTTGTAACTCTCTACAGTCAACTTTGGATTTGAGTATTTTGAGTAATTTTATATCATTTGTCAACTTTGCTGCTTCCCTGTTTATCCTTTTTCCAGATCACTTATGAATACATTAAGCAGCACTTGTCTTGTACACAAACCACTATTTACCTGAAAACTGACTATTTTTATTTCTACCCTTCATTTCCTATCTTTTAGCCATTAGTGATCCATGTGAGCACCTTCCCATTTATCCCATGATAGTTTACTTTGCTTAGGACTTTGTCATAGGCTTTCTGAAAGTCCAAGTACACCATATTCACTAGATCATCCTTTGTCCACATACTTTCTGATGCCCTCAAAGAATTCTATTAGGTTGGTTAATAATTATTACCCTTTACAAAAGCCATATTGATTTTTCCCTAATATTGTGTTCATCTATGTGTCTCTAAAAAACAGGATGCAATAAATGTGCCACATACCTAGATGCTAGCCCCCAAACTGGGGTGCCTAGGTGTGCATGACTTTTTGAGGGCCCTTCAGCCACCAAAATGCAGCTGCCACTACTTTTGGTAACACTATGGAGTGAAGAGGTCCCTGCCACTGCCAAAAAATGCCACAGCTGTTGACACTGGCAGCAGTCTGGAGCACAGAAGCCTCACCAGCTTCGAAAAAAAGTTACGCACTACCAAAGGCACTGGTGGGTTTGGGGGGGGGAGGAGTACCAGGGGGTGTTCTGCCTGCTGGAGTGTTCTGGCACAGCTAAGCATCAGAATACAATGCCTGGGCACCATGGCAAGCTTGTGCCCAGGTTTTGTTGAACCGTGCTGTTAAATCTTGTTTGCTACAAGTTCCAGAGGGGTAGCTGTGTTAGTCTGTGCACAGCAAAACCAACGAGAGTCCTGTGGCTGCTTAGACTAATACATTTCTTCAGGCATAAGCTTTTGTGGGTTCCAACCAACTTCATCAGATGCAACTGCTGCCACTCTTGTTGTCTTTGCTATAGTTTCAACCAATTTGTTTGTTATTGAAGGGAGAGGAGGGAAAATGGGGGAACAAAAAAAAAATGAAAACCAGACTTAAATATTGTATAGGATATAAAGTTATTGCTATAAATTTACAAGAATTAGTTGGTAAAGTATTTTGAACTGAAGCTTTGGTGAGGTGGACAGGTTTCTTCAAGACAGGGCCACTGAAATCCCATCCAGTTGTATAACAGGCTTCAATACAAGAACAATGGTTCTATATATGTGAAGGGGGAGAGACTTTTACAGAAATGCAAATATACAGGTAAGAGAAAATTATATTTAAAAGATTAGAACATCAAATAAGAATTGATGCTTAACTGATGACACTATGTAAAACACAAAATAATGCACAATGAGTTAACTTGAAGTTTGCAATGATACCCTGTGATCAGAAAGCTAATGCATTCTAACTTGTAAACTAGTCCATTAAAAGGTATGTTATCTACCTAGCATATTTTTTCAAATTATCGGTGGGATTATTAACAAGATTCTTATTTGCTTGTTTGACAGAACCCAAATTAATTTCACAGTGGCTATTGATTTCACAGCATCAAATGGTGAGTAGCAAACATAGCTTTTTGTAGAAATCAGTGCTATGTCTAGCTTTAAAACAATTTTTCTTTAGTACTAGATATATATTTTATAAATATTCTACACATCTTAGATTTACAATTATGTATTATTGGTGTCTCTATAGTGCTTAGTGATCCCATAGTCTGTCAAAGCCCCATTATTTGGGGCAGTCTCCAAACATAGACTAAAAAGACAGTTCCTGCTCAAAAAGCTTATAGTCTAAATAGAGAAGACAGACAATGGATGAGGAAGAAGGGATATAATAAACAAGCAAAGTGAATACTGTGACAAGCTAAAAGCATCTTGTTATTCCTTTGAGTATTGGTCTCTCTGTGGATTGCAAACATGGGCGCACATGCATGTCATGTGCCAGAACTGGAATTGTTTGTAGCGATATTCATCGACCCTCATATATCAACCACATGGTGCATCTGAGGTCTTTTGAGACTGCATGGTTCGATTCCTTTTCAGTTCTCTCTTACCACTGCATGGCCAGAGTTGGAATCCTTTTCCCATCTCTATATTGGAAGCCTTCTTTGAATTATTATATATAGTTAAACATAGTTTTAGCAGTTAACAGTTCAGAATTTAATAGTTGTCCATTTACTCTGTGTGGTGTGTCACATCTACTCAGGGCAACTATAACGCACCAAGCCAGCTTTAAAAGTAGTGCATCATGTCCTCACTTCCACTCCGTGAACAACAAACACGTGTCATGTTTCTGTTGCTTGGGTGAAGCCTACCTCATTGCCCTCTGCTCCATCTGTTGCTCCTTCCTGCTTTGGACTCATGAGACTTGAGAGCTCTGGTTCTCAAGCTCATGGAGGAAACAGTGTACCCCCATCTGCAGTCAAAGAACACATCGATGGATCCACTGGAGCATTCATCCTCGCCACCAGTGAGTGCTTTGCAGCCTTCCCCCAGAGCTGTATCCTCAGCTCTGGAGCTACTGGCATCACCAGTGACACCACCCTTGTGAGAAAAGCATTTGTGGGGACAAGGGCAGCTTTCCAAAAGGGACCATCTCAAAAGGCAGCATTGCCTTCCCAAGTCACATCAGGTCAGATGAAAAGTCATGCAAGGATCCATCTTCCCCTCTACTCAGTAAGTCTTGGGTGAAGCACAAGTCTAAACACCATCAAGACCATCCAGTGTCATCCCCAACTTTATTGTGGAATCACTTCATTCCCCCCTCCCTCCCATCCATAGCTCCGGGATCATCAGGAGTCCCACGTCTGGTCCCATGAACACCTAGACACCTATCTTCACTGACATCTATGCCCAAACATTGCCTTCCATATGCCAGTTCCCCACTGTATCCTGGATTGCTAGAAACCAAGTATCCTTCTCCATTGGTGAATGAACTGCTTCTGTTAAGCCACTGCTCTGAGCTGCAATGTTTTGCACAGTCAGAGCAGCAAATGAGCACATGACTGCAGAGCTGCTCTGCACAAGCTGCAGTTGCACCAATGGCACTGCCATTTCCAGATCAACCTTCCGAATCAGGGTAGTCTTCAGAACAGGAGCCTGCCTTTTCACTAGCATGATCCCGAAGTCCAGAACAGCAAAACCTGCCCTGCACACCGTCGCATGGACCTCTTATCAATGCATGGGTCTAGTACCATCATGGTCCACTGGCTCTGGGAGATCAATATGCTTGGACCTACTGCCACCATTGGGGCCTGTACCATGGCCACAGGACACTGTCACCACCTCATCCCTGCCCTTTCCCGGTTTATATGGCTCCTCCCTTGGTTAATGAGGAATCCCAAGATGCTACAGTGACAGCAACACCAGAACTGATGGAAACACCAGTCTTCACAGGAGTGGCTTCGTCCCCAAGCTAGGCATTTATCCTGCTGTCCTTTTCATTCCATGCGTGACCATAATGAATACCAGTACCATCTCTGGCATGTGGCAAGGGACCTTAACCTACCAGAAGAGGATGTAAAAGATCCCCAAGATGAGTTCCTGAACATCCTGCAGTCAGAGAGATCCTCATGCTCCACTCTTCCTATACACAAGGTGCTTCTTCAGCCAACTCAGGCAGTCAGGCATGCCCTGAATCACATGTGCCTACACCCAAAAGAGTGGAATGAAGATAACTTTGTTGCTGTAAAAGATATGGGCTTTCTGTTTACACTGCCACTACCCAATTCATTAGTAGTCCAAGTGTCAACAGTCTGATAGACAACAGTATTTCAAATTCACTTTCCAGATTGAGTGGCCAGGAATCTTAACCTGATTGTCTGTAAGTTTTTTGTAATTCAGCAGGCCTTCAACTTCCAAACATATACCAAGCTGGCAGATTTTCAGGCCTCTCAACTGGAGTATAAACAGGTTGAGTTTCAATCTCTGGTAGAGTAAGGCTAGTGGGCGGCTAAAGTCGTCATCCATGCTGTGGTCACAGCAAACACAGCATCCACTCCTTGGCCTCTGAAGTGGTACTATGCAGAGACTTTTGGTTACAGGTGTCAGAGTTCCCAAGGAAGGTCCAGACAATGCTTGAGGACCTCCTTTTAGATAACCAAAATCTTTTTAGTGATAAAATTAACAAGAGTCTTCACATTCATTTAATGATTCTCATGCCATTTTGAGATACAAGGCAACATCTGCTCCCTTTTCCCCTACAAGTTCTTCCTGGGCGAACTGTATGCTTCTATGCCAATACTGCAGTCATGTGAGTTATCCCATCATGTTTCTGTGATGCTGATTGTGTTGTAACTCGGCTTATTGTCTACTATTTTTAATTTGTCTTATTTATTCTTCATACTTCTTGCATTTGTATATAGACATCTAAGACGTTTATTAGATTTTCCCTTCAGTTTCCCCCCAGTCTCATCTTTGTCCCTACTCTGATTGCCCATGTTCTTCCCAGATTCCAGCCCTTCACCCAGGTCTCTGTTTTCAGTTTACCTCTAGGCTGTTTTCTCCTGCTTCACAAGCTTGCTCAATGCATTGAATCAAAATCTTGATAGAACTACTTAAAAATGGTAAGCTAGCTTATTGAATTCACAC
The DNA here is from genome assembly GCA_007922195.1 of Podocnemis expansa. Classification (NCBI taxonomy): domain Eukaryota; kingdom Metazoa; phylum Chordata; order Testudines; family Podocnemididae; genus Podocnemis; species Podocnemis expansa. Next base: position 3,253,005 of record ML682010.1, read on the forward strand.
ATCTTCACAAAAAAAAATCAAGCTAAGGATTTGTTTCGTACATATGCACACTGTCAGTGTCTGAAGGTCAATGTTACTGTTGCTTGTCTCTGTTCCCACCAATTGAGTGTCTTAAGTGGCTTCCCTTGCACTTTTTCTTCCTAGTTCAGGTTGCTATAAGAGAAGAGGGGAAGCCACATGGAACTCAGTGCCTGTAAGAATCTCCAGGGCTGGAACCTGGGGATACTGAACTGGTGATACTTCCACATTCCTAGTGGAGCTTTAGGCTGGGCTTATATGAGAAGACCTTGTGAGCAGGGGTTTGGTAGAAAGTACTGTCCCACAGGACCTGAGTGGTGACCTCTCATAGCCAATTGATTAACTGATATTGGTACTTAAATGTGAAAGCCATCTGAGCAGCACCAAAGGTTGCCTGCTTGTCTCTGCTCTAGACCCAGCTTGCAATTGATTCTAGACTACAGCTTCCAGCCCTAGTTTGTACTCAACCTTGCTCTTTGATTGCCGTCTATAACCTGGTACTTCCTACTAACGTGACCCTGGTTGCCTCCTGACAGTTGACTCTTGGGGTGTGTGTCTATGCTGATGGCAACCAATTCGCTATTGTCAGTACGCTCTTCTCGGCTCAATTGAGTGGTCTGTCAAGATGTGCTCAGTCGATCTCCAGCTCAGTACTTTTACCTCCAGCCCCATAATGGAAGTAGCACTAAGGTGACTGGACAGCATTTTTGGTTCCTTAGCATAGCATGCACAGGGAGCTAAGTGGGAGTTAGTAAGGTGACAGGAGATGCACAAGGTATTTTACGTACTTTGCTTATCTCCCATCAACTGCTGCCGAACAGTGTGGGAAGCGTAGACTAGGGCTCGGTTTGCTTTCTGGCCTGTCTTGGAATCTCATCTCCTGGTACTTGACTCAGACCAATTCCTGCTCCAACAACTATGTCTCACTATGCTTGTCCCTGTTGTCACAATGTCCCTGGAAAATACATTGTGTCCACTACACATTTCTGATCCTGAGGAGAGAGGAGGCAATCAGCCGAGTCTCAGTTCCCTTTTTTTTCCTTGCTTATTCATAAGTCTATATGGTTAATCATATGAATATTGATCATAAACATTTTATATTTATGCTTGCTCACTAGAATGAGGATATATTCTTTAAAATATTTTGTTTAATTTGTTTTTAATAACCTTGACTTGAATTCAAAGCCCTGAAAGTGATGTGACCAAAGAGCTGCTGTCAATTAATGATGTCTGAAATCAGGTAGCAAAATCATTGATATGAAGTAGGGGTGCATGAAAGGTTTACATAGAATACGAACCCATATCACAAAGGGAAGGGCTTGGGATTTTGTTCCTCTTTAATAGATCAATGATTCATACATTTGGTTACTAACTTCTCAGATAATATTTAGACTTCTTGGTATGAAGACATTTGAATTCTGTGAGCCCAAACCAGTGCCCACCTCATGCTGTTCAGAAGGTGCATTTTGCCTCCTAATTTGACAGTTTTCATTGTGGACAGTCTTCAGTGGGATCCAGTGCTTGCTTCTTTCATACTTGAACCTAGGAGGAGTTGCCACTGGTCCTGGGGTGCCCAATAGTGAAGAATAGCTATTTCCCCAACAGCAGAATATTTGCAGGCCTAACTAATAAAGACTACATCTCTCCGTCTGTCTGGGCCAGAGTGATGGTACCTGTGTTCTTTCCACAAATAGGCCGGTTTGAACTTAGGGACACTTTCACTTACTGTCAGTTCTCTGTTTAAGCTAGTTACAAAAATGGCACATGAAATATAGCATGGTAAGTAGGGAATCCAGGAGAACCACACATCTGAAAAGAAGTGTACCATAAGTCCTATCTGAGATTGTCTTCCTTCTTGAATTCCCTATTCCCTGACAAAAATCTTAAAAGGAAGAGTTATGAATGACAACATGTATCTGTAATTTAAAGTAAAATGTATTTGAGGGCTTTTCTAATTATCTGAAAAAAAAACATTATAAACCCAGAAATTTCAGATTTAAGGTTAAGCTTCAAAGAAAATCCAAACATGTTTAAGTTAATATGTGAAACCCAAACAGCCTTAAGTCTGCCTACAAATGATGCCATGAAACAACTTGTGTTTGTATGATACAAGCATTTGATTGTAAATGTGTAGTCCCAGATTATATTAAATGGAGTTTTAAAGATTCATTAGGTTTTTCCTTTTAATGGTCACAACAGAGTTTGTTGTAAATTTCATTAAAAACTATGGTATATATTAGTATTTCTAAAAATAAAAATTACTAGTCTATTCACAGTTACTTACTCACCCTTATTATGATGGAAGAAACTAATGTTAATTTTAGCAGAACAAACAAGAAGTCCTATGGCACGTTTAAAGACTAAAAAATTAATTTTTTGCATGAACTTTCATGGGAGAAATCCCACTTTATCAGATGCTAGAAACCAGAAACTTGCTCAGCCAAATGAATAACAGCTCAAGGCTTCAAAGAGAAGCTGTAGAGCTTGAATTCATTTGAAAATTTGACTGTGTCACTTCAGGGCTAAATGGGGACTTTGGAATTTTTTCTCCTTGTTAAAACAGGTGATATGACCTCACTTTCCTTTATGTACTGTTCCCCAGTGTTTGCTGAAGGTGCAAGGCAGGGCAGGACTGTGGAGCCCAGCCTCTGGGCTGACCTGCCCCCTCCCCTCCCATATGGGAGGGCCAGGGCCCACCCCTCCTCCGCCCCATGGACAGCCCTGGATGTATGTGAGAATATTTGCGTTGGACCACTTCTATATTAGAGATAATTTTGTGACCACTCTGCCATCTGATACCTTCAGCTATTAAATTGAATATTGGATTTTCCTCCTGGAAAAATTGCATCTTCCCTGCTTTAGTACTGAGTTGTTTTTCCATGTGAATCCATTATAAGATACATCTGATCTTTATGTTTCAACAGGTAACCCTGCACAGCCCACCTCGCTCCACTATATGAACCCTTACCAACTGAATGCTTATGGTATGGCATTGAAGGCAGTAGGTGAAATCATTCAAGATTATGATAGTGACAAAATGTTTCCAGCTCTAGGTTTTGGGGCTAAGCTGCCCCCAGATGGAAGAGTATCACATGAATTTGCTTTGGTAAGAAAATATATTTAAAAAAATTGTAGTAACTTTTCTTGTATGTTTAACAAAGATAGTTTTGTGGTTGTACGTATTCTTGAATTCGTTGCAGTACAGAAAACCTTTGAGAATACAATAGTGAATTCTGACCACGAATTCTGGCCACATATTCTGAAGGTTTGTTTCTTTGTTTTTTCATGGTAGATCGAGTAGTGCTGGCACAAGTATGTCTGTTTTTGGGTACCAGATATTGCAAACATTTACTGAACACAACATACAGTCCACAAAGCAATTAACATAGACCAGCTTTTGGTCCAAGCAATTATTCCATAGAACATAGATCAATGAAATCTCTTATTACATTTACTTATAATCATTAGTTACTGGTTTCTTCAGTATCTCTAATACATTTACTGTATCATTCTTTAAGTATTTCTCCACAGAGTAAATTTGCACTTTTTTTTTTAAGTCACTCTCATAAGTGTGGTCCCTTCTATTTCTAGTTTGTTTTGAAAGGCACAAAATTAATGCATCAAAAGCAATTACCTAAAACAAAAATGTTTAGAGATTCCTTTTAGACCACTTGCCTTGAACTTATCAGGGAGAAACATATAGTATTACTTAGTTAAAATCCTGAAGTATAGTTCCTTTAAGTCAAGCGTGCATGCTCAACTTTGTTACTGATATTAAAGAAAGACAAAGAGAACTCAACTTTTGAAATCTCTCCACTTCTTCTAAGTCCTGATAACCATGCAGGAAGGGAGAAACTGTCCATGTGTCACATCCAAGTGTCTGGTAACACTTCTGGAGTTTACCAGGTTCTTTGATAGGTTTGAGAATCTGAGATTCCATTGTAACCTCCAGTTCTACATCATGGTTTCAGGGATCCTTGGAGGGTCACAGCTTTCTTATTTCTGCTGGGCACTTATCAGCCAGCTCTGGTCCTCTGTTTTCCCGCTACTTCCATTGATATCCATTAGATAATGTTTGCATATAACAAATGGGTTTTTTTCTTAAGGATTTTTTACATTTTATTCATTTCAAAAATTGTATTTCATATTGATGTTCCTATTAATTAGAATGCCTTCTTTTAAGCAGTTTCTTTTAATATTTTAAAACTATAACAGGTTAGGAGTTCATACCTTCTCATTCCATACAATTCATCTAATTTTTAGAGTGCGACAATAATTTAGAAAGAAAAAAATCCTTTATGTTTATCAGAATTTGGTAAGCATAGTCCATGGAACATGATAATTCTTAGATTAAATTGAATATGTTTCACTTCACATTCTTCAAAGCTTGCAATAGAATGAGACACGGGGCTGGTTCTTCCACAGAGAGTACTTAGGCGGTCTCCAGGGACACCAAGGACTGGGCTGGGGCTTCTCTGCTCCTCATCTGCGGCCAGACCCCTGCCCACGGTACTGCTCCTTGGCTGAGTCTGGACCCCTGCCTGCAACCAAACCCTGGTGGCAGCACTGCTCCCCTCCTGCAGCTGGATCCCTGGCCATGTGCGGGGAGCAGCAGTGCCCCCTGGCAGCTGGGGGGGGCAGGTGCTAAAATCCTTGCTGGCCTTAGAGTGGCAAAAAACCTTGGACCAGCCCTGATGAGACATATTGAAGGACCAAGACAAATAGTCTACATATAGAAATATGGTATATCTGATTGATAAGGCAGACAGTACTGTTTTTAATTTGAGATGAAAATGTGCTTTAGCCTTCTGTAGGGTATAAGGAAGTTTGATCCGTATAACTTTCTGTTTCTTTGGTTCAGACAGACAGTTATTTCTAACTTGTATTAATCCTGTAGATTTTACATTTCTCTTTGACTTGATTATCTCTCAGAACATTATGGATTTGAATGCATAAGAAAACATGCTCTTTTCCTATAGCCTTGTTTAATCTTCAGGGTGGGCTTTTTTAGCTATGCAGAGAAGGCTCTTACCATATGTAAATTTATAAAAAGGTCTCCATGTTAATCTGTTGCACAAGAGTAGTTAAAAGATATTGTTTAAACATTCCAGATCAGTTCACTGGAAGGGTCAAATTCAGACTTCACTTATCTCGGTTCCACAGGCAAGATGAAATATGGATTGCTATTTTGCCATTATTCTTGGTTTCTATGTTAGATTAAGATAGAAATTACTTGAGGGTAAACAAAGCTTAATACTGTAACCTTGGCTGTGTCCTTAATAGGGGAATAGATTGATAAATTTTCTGATTTAAGCGCACAAAAATTATAGTTATTCTTAATAAACTCAAGGGTTTATCTGAAATCTGTATGTCTCACAGGAGGCAGTGTTCCCTTTAGTTTGATCTAATTCAAAAGTCCACCTTTCATTGTCTCTCATGAGAAAAATTGTACAAGAAGAAATGTTTTCGCTGTTGGGTATAGGTACCATAGAAGGTTGTGCCAGAGCCAGAATGAAGGAATATGTTTTGCTCCTAGTATTCCCAAATGACACGATGGCTTATACACTCTGAATATGAAACAAATACTTTGGGAGAATAAAATTCTATATGGCTATTTTGGGAGGCATTGTCACTGCTAAGTAAGCAGGACTGGTTTGGGGCCTTAGACCTTCAAACGGGCAACATCTACATTTCAGTATAGGAACACACAAGATGTACTTTAGTATACAGTTAGTTACTGCCAGTATGAAGTATTCAGTGGTTCCATGGGCATTCACTAAGTGCTTGGTAGTGGTTTAATATCATGACTGAGGCCTGTAGTTATATTTGGACACCTGACTTACAAAACCAAGCCATTTCAGAAGTTAAGGGTGCATTTTTGTTTTGTTTTGTTTTGTTTTGTTCTTTGTTTTTTGGGGGGTTTTTTAATTTGTTTTTTGGAGGGGTTGGTTTTTTTGTTTGTTTTTTTGTTGTTTTTTTTTTTTTTAAACTGGCAGGAATCTTAAAGTTAAACTGGGATTTAATACATTTATTTGTTTTACAGTTTCACCAAATTGGCAGCCCATTGTACATAGGCATTCAGTACCATGGGTGTTATATAGATGTAGTTTTAAAAAAAAGAAGAAAAAAAAACCTGCCCCACAGAACGAACAGTCTCAAATACAAAACTTCCGAGCAGTGTTGTGCCTCCCAGCATAATAAAATCAAAAATCAAATTTGTCCTCCTTATGCACTGATCCAATCATGCTCAGAATGAGCTTGATAAGTGCTGAGCAGAATATGGAAGCCAATAAGCTGCAGTCAGCCCCCTTATGCTTATATACTGCATATGCACTTGTATTGGGACACCAGTTATTGTTTCCTGAAATGATTTAAATAAGAAATTATTAAGTAGTGATATATATTCCAAAACATGGTCCAATAAACCTTGCTCACTTTGTTTCTCTAGTATTCTGGGACTGGCACAGCTTCAACAACATAGCCTACAGTATTACTCAAGTTTTCATTTCATGTTACAAAGGCAGATGAGATGTTTGGTTAAATACTATGTTAAAACTTTCACTGCATAATGTTATATTGCTTTTTATCTCTTAATATTTAAGTTATTAGTAAATCTTAATTTTCTTTAACTCCTTTTAGAATGGAAACCCTCAAAATCCCTATTGCAATGGAATTGATGGCGTAATGGAGGCATATTATAGAAGTTTAAAAACTGTGCAGCTTTATGGACCAACAAACTTTGCTCCAGTAATTAATCATGTAGCAAGGTAAATATCAAAACAATTGCTCTAGAACAACCAAATACAGTGATTTCCTATTATCAATATAATTATTCCATTGCTAAGACAAACAGTGATATGATATTAAAGTTGAAAAATCAAAAATTCAATTGTCATGAAATAGAGTTAAGGTTGAAAGTTAAATCTTGCTTTTCTGCATTTATATGCAATGCTTAAAATGTGGCATTTCCTTTATAATTATAGATTGTTTACCAAATAATTAAATTATTCAAATAGACATTTATTTTACTACATTCTGACATTAAACTTAAGACAGCAGAAAAGTGAATTTTTACCTGTTAATTTTTCTCCTTCATTTCTCAACCTTGGAAAGAACTCATCCACACTGTGCAAAGAAATACTGGTCCCAACCAGTAAACTGTTTTGAACTTCTTGTAAGTTAAGTTTGTGGCATTTAAGTTTAGTTTCCAGCAAGCATTTAGCTTATGGCAATATGGGGTGTTAATCTGTCCCACACTAGTCTGCTGTGCACTATTAGTGTGGCCCCTTCTGACACAGTCTTAACAGTTACTTAGTGCATTTTGATCTAGTGGGGTAGGTCAGTGCACACTACAGAACTTTCAGTGCATGATAGTAGGATCCACACAGCAGGCTAGTACAGACTATACTTACATACCAGTTTGTTGCAAACTAAATATTCATATAGACTAGTGGTTTTCAGATTTTCTGCACTGGCATCCCCTTTCACACAGCAAGCGTCTGAGTGTGACCCCCTCACCATTGTGGGCACCTCCCCCTGGCCCCTTTCTGCTCCCCATTCCCTGCACATCCCCATGGACTCCTTGTGGACTCCTCAACCCCCTTTGCCCTATGGGCCCCCAGTTCTCCTTTGCCCCAACCCCTGCACTGTTTTCTCTTTGCCCCTAACCTTTGCACTCTCCTTCCTGCACATGGGGAAACAGACCTACATGCATGGAGTAACTGGTATTGCTGCTTGCTCCCATTTCAAATGCTGCTCCTCCATGCACCACTAGGGGATTCTGGGAGGGGAGTGAGGGGCAATGTCAGGGTTCCTTGCATCCAGATCACTTTCCCTACTTGAGGTGTCTAAGAGGGAGGGCAAAGAGCAGCTCCTGATGCTTGCCTCACAGAACTGCCCTGGTGGGGAAAGTGCCCTGGATGGAGAGAGCCCAGGCATTGCTTCTCGTTCCCCCTTCCCCATAGCCTCCTAAGATGCCTCAGAGGAACACTGGGAGAGAGCAGGATCTGTATATCACCACTTGCCCCCTACCCCCAAGTTCCTTCAGCAGGAGGAAACGGGGAGCTTCACAGCCAGACACCTTGCCGGGATTGTGGCTCACTGCTCATGACCCCCACATAGCCATGTTGCAATGCTTGAGAACTAACGATATAGGAAATCCTATGGAAGTTCAGTAGAAATTAAGATTTTATTTATTATATTAGTCAAGGAAGAGCATGTTGTTGCAACTGGCCTTTTACACAGAAAGTTGGATTATATGATTTAATGGCTGATTCTGGCCTCAAAAATCTGTGAAAACTATAAAGTGATCTTAGATTCATAGGTACCTGGGGGGCCAGAAGGAATCATTGTGCTCCTGTGCAATATAGGTCATAGAAATTCCCTGAAATTATTGTTTGAATATATCTCTTAGAAAGCCATCCAGTCAGTGATTGAGAATTGAATGTGTTGTGCCACTGGCTAGTTATTCTCACTGTTAAAAATTTAAACCTAATCAATTTACTGTCTGAATTTGTCTAGCTTCAACTTCCAGCCATTGGATCATATTATAACTTTCTCAGCTAGCCTGGAGATCCCGTTATTAAATATTTGTTCTCATGTGGGAGCTTATTTATGGCAATCAAGTTGCCCCTTACCCTTGTCTTTATTTAAGGTAAATAGATGAGCTCCTTCACACTATCACTGTAAGGCATGTTTTCTAATCCTGAAATGATTCTCATGGCTCTTTTCAAAACACTCTCCAATTTGCCAACATCCTTCTTGAATCATGAACACCAGAACTTGACACAGTATTCCAGCAAGTGGTCACACCATATGAAAAACAGGTGAAATAACCTCACAATTCCTACTCAAGATTCCCCTGTTTATGCATTCCTGGTTTAAAGTCTAGTGCAATGTACTAGCTATCAGCCGATATAAGAAAGCTTTCTATGGTGTTGAATTTAAGAAGCCAAGAACAAATTAAAATGTAAGAATTCTCATTTGTGAAGTCATAATAAGAGAATGAATGACTATTTTCTACATAATTTTGATATATAATTAAGATATTTTAGCTAGGTTTTTGCCTGTAAGTTAAAATAGTAACAGCAACATCTGTTTGTATTATTTATCTGACATGGTATGAAAAGGATTTTACATTGGGATTAGGAATTGCCACAGTCTCAATCCTACTAGTAGGTATCCAGGTACACATTAAAGACCATGCATGAACCTCACCTATTTTGCATACGTACCCAAATATAATTGACAAGTGACAGCTATACACAGAAGAATGAAATTTCTAATTGTTTATCCACCTTAACTATATAGTGTTTTTTTTCCAATGAAAATCTGAACAAGGAAGTGTAATCTGTTGGTCCATTTTACGTTATTGCAAGAGATCTATCTACTGTATTATCAAATCAAATCAAATCAAATCAAATCAAATCAAATCATAGGGCTGGAAGGGACCTCATCAGCCAAGACTATTGTGGAAAGATCATTCAGGTAGAAGTCCACATGGGTTGTTAAGCCACATAGCATTCAGTTGTGTGGAATGGATCCCATCTAGAGGCACTTCTCATCCTGCCAGTTCTTTGAGTGCTTGCTCATGTCCATTCCAGTGTAGGTGTATGCTTACCCCAAGCACTGTCGTTGTGCTATTGCCTGTCCTTGGCACTGATGACTGCACTGACAACCCTGGTGCTGAGAAAATGATGAGAAAAGCATCAGCACCACAATTCAGAGAAGGAATTTTTTAACATCCTCCCCTCTATCACCATCATATGGTACTGATTCCTCCCCACCACACTTCAAACAGGACAAGTCTAGTTCCCCTATATCTTTTTTCAGTGATGAGGACTATGAAGGGGAAGATGTGACATTCTCCTCCCAGCATCATTCACCTAACAAGAGAGCAGTCATCACCAACCACATCACAGACCTCCAGCAAACCCATGGATGGCGCCCCCATGGTTTAGAACACCAATCCCCTACCATATGCATTGGCCTTGTTGAGATACCTGGTCTTCCTACTCTTACAGGAGACCATCTACTTCTCACAGGCATAGAAACAGTTGGGCTCTGTATTTTTCCCAGCCAGCCCAACTGCAGCCGTCCCCCACCACCCTCGCAGCCCTGAGCTTTCTGTGCCCCTCCCCTACCCCAGCCAACCCAGCTGTGGCTACACATCCCACCCAGTGCTGCACTGAATGCCTCATTCCCTCCCCAGTCAGCCCAGCTGTAGCTGCCCCTCACTACTGCTTGCTGGGAACCAAGCCCAGCTGTGGGCTACCCCTGCCCCTGGCTCAAAGCTTCTGCAGCCCCTGGGAGGGGGCTTGCCCACAGCTGGGCTTGGCTCCCCACAAGTGATGGAAAGGCTACCCCCACCTGCATGTTTCCCTGCCTCTCAAGGGGTGCCAATCCCAGCTGTGGCTATCCATTTGTCTCCTGCTGGGCTCCAAGCCTCCCTAATGCCTGCAGGCAGCTGAGCCCAGCTTATGGCTACCTTCAAACTGGGCTCTATGTTTCCCCAACAGCAAGAGCTGCCCACTGCTCTTGCTGGTGGGGAGCCAACACATCTGCTGCTCCCCTCCTTCCCAATAATCAGATGTTTAAAATATTTGAACTGATGATCATTTAAATGTTTTAAGCAGGTACACTTTTACATCCCTAGTACAGACCACAGAAGCGCTCAATACACAGAAAACTAACAAAGTAAATCAATCATTGAAATGGTGGACATAACTTATGAACTTGACATCAGGTGTCCCTGTGCACATAGGAATCACCGTTAATCATGATAACTACAGATGCATTCCTACCAGGCTATGAAGCACACCTGAAAGAACATACCATAAAGGGCAGGTGTTCCCTAGAGGAAACAAATATTCTCCTTCATCCGCTCCAATTAGGTGCATGTGTGTGTGGCTGCCAGAAGGTTTTTCCTAGCTGTCCCCCTCCCCTCCAGGGTCAGCCACAGAGCCCCCTTGAAGCGTGCCTCTATATCCCTCCTTATAAGGGCTTATTGACCCCTCCCCCAGTTCCTTCTTCCTGCCGATGTGATGGCTAGCTGGAACATGAACTCTCAGTTAGAGATCTTCCCTAGCTTCCCCCTTCCTTAATAGTCTTTAATTTAGCTTTAAAATTTTTTTCTGTAGTTAGTGTCAGGCATTAGGGAGGACACAAGAGTTTTTATTTTGCCCAGACCTGGGGAATACTTCGGTCCCTGGGTTTTAAACCCTGCGTCAGTTGCAAGAAGCCAGTTCCTAAAAGCAATCCCCATGCCTCTTGCCTGCAGTGCTTGGGAGAGCACCACTTAGCTCAGAAGTGCAAGTTTTATAAGTCCTTCCAACCAAGGACTGGGAAGGAGAGGTTGAGAAGGATCAAGCTCCTCATGAAGGAATCCGCACTGCGAACCTCTCCCAATCATTCGGACCTGGCTTCATCAGCAGCATCAGCCATGAGCACCCCACCGCTTAAAACCACTGCTAAAAAGACTGAAAAGAATTCTTGGCACTGCAGGTCCTCAGTACTGAAATCTGCACCGCGGCATCAGTTGCATTTGCCGGTGCCACGGAAGGAGCACCACATGGACAGGGGCAGATCACCAGTGCCCAGAAATGGGCAGAGAGAGGCTGGGGATTTGAGATCAAAATTGAGCCGTGCAGCCCTTGAGGAGAGACCGCCCCGACCCCAACTGAGGGCTCATCAAGTGGTGACCTGGATGTGGGTCGTCTTATGGCACCGGGGGAGGAGATCGTGATTGCCAGATCTCCTTCCACTCTGGACACCTATGCAGCGGTAAAGGATCTAATTGAATCCACAGTACTGCTTTGCTCAGAGAGATCAGCCTCTTTGCTGCCACCTGCACCAAGCCGCTCCAGAGGCAAACCAGCGCTGATGTCTGGTTCCAAGCCAGGTCATAAACTGCCACACTTAAGGCTCTCGGCACCCTCCAGGCCCTGGAGGAGCTCCTCCCTCTCGCAGTTGGAAGTGGGTTCCATAGCCTCCTATGGAAGCCAATCTTACCCAGTCTCCCAGCATTGTGACAAGAACTCTCAAGCATTTGTGGTGCCATGGTCGTCTCAGCGGCATAAACCCCCAGGCTGGCCCTTTTGGTTCCCGTGGACCCTTCAGCAGCCTCAGGGACCAGAATCATCACACTCGCTGTCAACTCACTTGAGATACAGGGTCTTCAACTGCTTCATCTGGACCCGTGACATATGATAACATGGTACCGACTAAAACGCTACACCGCCCTGAGTTCTCAGCCACAGGGAATTCCATTACCGATGCTGAGACTGGTAATGGTGCTGTGGATGATACCGAGACACTGGATCCACATGACTTGGGGTCAGGAGATGGAGGACACAGAGCATTTAAATTCTCCCCTGTACTTCGGAGAAGCAGTAACAGGAACTGCCCCAGCTTCTCCCTCTGAGGACAACAGAGCTTACCAGGATCTGCTTAAAAGGGTAGCTTGGAATCTGGGTATTCAGATATCAGAGGTCACTGAGGAATTGGCTGACAATCAACATTTTATCACCTTCCAGCCCCCCTAAGGTAGCCCTACCTCTTATTAAAACCATTGATAGGAATATGAGGGATGTTTGGCAGGCACCGTCATCTGTCCCAGCAATACCTAGAAGGCTGAAGTGGAAGTACTTCATCCCTCCCAAGGACTATGATTTTTTGTATATACATCCCTCCCTGGGCTCACTTGTAGTGGCAGCGGCCAGTGATAGAGAAAAATAAGGAGCCCCGGCTCCATCCCCTAAAACTAGGGAGGCCAAGAGACTTGACTAGTATGGGAGGAAAATGTATTCTACTGGTGGCTTATTGATCAGAGTGGCAAACCATCAGGCCATCCTTTCAACATGTGGAATGCCATGCAAAAGTTTGCAGACTCCATGACTCCAGAATCCAAAAAGGAATTCACAGCCTTGTTAGAGAAAGGTAAAGCTGTGGCGAGGGCCTCCCTTCAGGGAGCCTTGGATTCAGCCGATACAGCTGCCCGGTCCATGGCCTTGGGGATTGCAATGAGGCATAGTGCCTGGCTACAAGCGTCAACCCTCCCCTACGAGGTACAACAGTCAATACCGGATCTTCTGTTTTGAAGGAAAATCTTTGTTTTCTGAACAGACTGACTCAAAATTACACAGTCTAAAGAACTCAAGGGCCACCCTTAAGTCTCTTGGTGCACACATGTCAAACAATCAGAGGTGGCACTTCAAGACACAACCAACTTCCTGCCAATTCCAACCCCCAAGACATGACATGGGACGTAGAGGAGCCAGGAGTGGAAACCCTTCCACAGGGGGCAGAAGGAGGACGTACCACTCAGCTAATAGAAACTACAGCTACTCTAAACAGACATTGGGCCCCAAACAAGGATTTTGAAGATGCGCTCAAGAGCAACATACCAGTCCACCGGGATATATCTTCATTGTTTTTGGATTGTTTATCCCACTTCTACCGGGCATGGTTCCGTATAACATCAGACTCCTGGGTGCTTCGCACGGTGGAAAGGGGATACTCTATCTAATTCCTTTCAGTTCCCTGGCACCACCCTCCCCCTTCCCCATCCCTTCTCAGGGACACCTCTCATGGGCAAATCCTGATGACAGGGGTTCAAAGGCTCCTAGATTTGGGAACTGTAGAAAAGGTGCCAACAGATCTGAGGGGGTCCGGATTTTACTCGAAGTACTTCCTGATCAATAAAGCAAAAGGGGGCCTCAGACCCATCCTGGGCCTGAGAAACATGAACAAATTCATAAACAGGTTAAAATTCTGCATGGCATCTCTGGCTTCAATCATTCTGTCCCTGGAGTTAGGAGACTGGTATGCTGCTCTCGATTTAAGGGATGCATACTTCCACATCTCAGTCACACCGAGTCACAGGAAATTTCTGAGATTTGCGGTGAGCAACAGCCATTTCCAGTTCACAGCCCCCCCCCCCCCCCTTTGGCCTATCAACAGCCACCAGAGTCTTCACGAAATGCACAGTAGTTGTGGCCTTCCTCAGGAAACGTCGCGTCCACATCTTCCCGTATCTGGACGATTGGTTAGTAAAGGCACCTCCAAGGAACAAGTGGTGACCCATATCAACATTATAAGGAAAACATTCAACAAATTGGGCCTGTTGATAAATGAAGACAAGTCGAAATTAGTGCCTGCCAAGGCGATAGAAGTTCATAGGGGCAGTTCTAGACTTGAATCGGGTGACGGCTTCCTTACCGCCTAACTGGTTTGAAAGCATTGTGTCACTAAGACAGAATGTGTCCGACCACCCCCTAACTACGATCTGGACCTGCTTAAGCCTCTTAGGTCACTTTGCTACCTGCACGCAGATAGTTCAAAATGCCAGGCTGTATCTGAGACCACTACAGCTTTGGCTCTCATCAGTTTACCCACTGGACCATGCAGTATGTATTGCGTCCCTTGTTCTGAAGTCCCTAGAGTGATGGTTGGATCGGGAAACAATCTGTGCAGGTGTCCCGTTCTCCAGATCCCAGCCACCAGTCATGAGGATAACAGACACATTGGACCTGGGACAGGGAGCGCACCTCGACTCCCTAAGGACCCAAGGTCGCTGGAACGCAAAGGACCTATTAGACCACATCAGTGTCAGGGAGTTACGAGTAGTGAGGTTAGCCTGTTAAGCCTTCGAGCATCACCTACAGGGATAACACAGCTACAGTGTACTATGTAAATAGGCAACGGGGGGGGGGGGCAATCATCAGCTCTCTGCCTGGAGGCCCTGGAGCTATGGAATTTCTGCATACATATGGCTATTTACCTGGAAGCGTGGTACTTACCAGGATTTCAGAATTCCCTCACAGACTCGTTGAGCAGAGCTGTCCACACACACGAATGGTCTCTGTGCCAAGATGTGGCCCTTTCTATCTTCCGCGTGTGGGGACTTTTACAATTATCTCTTAAAGCATCCTACATATTGTACTTATTTTGTTATAATGATGTACTCTGCTAGTGGCAGAGTTGTCTGTTTTAGTTACAAATGCTTTTTTCTTTTGTGAGGCCTAGCATAGATCCACAGCATTACTTTTTAAAGTGATTGAATTGTAAATGTATTTTTTCTCATATTTAGTCTGTGTAAAGGTTTATAGCTGCTTATAATTTTGGTCTTTGTTTGTTTGTTTTTCAGATATGCTTCCTCAGTAAAAGATGGTTCCCAATATTTTGTGCTTCTCATTGTTACAGATGGAGTTATTTCAGACATGGCTCAAACAAAGGAATCCATAGTTAATGTAAGTTTTATTTAAGCTTGGATTTCTACATTTTATAAGCTGTATCTTTCCCAGTCTTAAAAGTTTGGACAGTAACCTCTTTGTTTCCAAATGATAAAATTTGCCAAGGATAAAGGCCAAATGAAGCTGACTGTGGAATCTCAACCAACTTCATCAAAATCAGTGTTCTGATAAAACTTGTGGTCTTCTAGCTGCTACTATATATAGACTGTGCACTATAGAAATTAATGACTTCTTCTCCGTTCCCAGCATGGCAAATGGTCTTCAGAAGGGGGTATTCCCCATCTACATGTCTTTTTTGGCATTGAAGTTTATGGATGAAGACTAGATCTTTACTATAAGCCTGGGATGACACTCCCCTTAGAAAAAACTCCTTTCCAGAATTTTTTGTCTCCAAGTGGCATGTACAGCAGAATCCAGGTCTTCATTTGTAGCTGAGCTTTCATAGGATTTTTGAAGAGTGTTACCTATAGTCAGTTTTGAGGTTTTTCTTTTCAAGACTGCTAAACTGAAAAACTATTTTGGTTTTTTTTGAGAAAAGTTTGAAGGACGGCACCTCTCTTCCTTTCCCGCCTCAAAAATAGCAGTGAGAGATGACAGGCAGCAGAAGCTCAGCTCCCACCTCATGTGTGAGCAAGACTTTCAACACAGATGACACTCTGTTTGCTGAGACAAGGGCAGAATACGTGCCATAGAACCAAGTGTGTGTTTCTCAAAACCTTTCTGCTTCTACCCTACACATGAGACACCTATTGCCACAGCTTCTAGAGCAAGTTAGAAGGCTTTCTCCCTGGAGATTCCTAAATCAAAGAGGAAGACAAGTTTCCCCCCTTAGCAACCAGGAGTAGAAATTCCTGCTTGCAGGCAGCACATAGGCAA
Source organism: Podocnemis expansa (assembly GCA_007922195.1). Lineage (NCBI taxonomy): Eukaryota > Metazoa > Chordata > Testudines > Podocnemididae > Podocnemis > Podocnemis expansa. Next base: position 3,269,150 of record ML682010.1, read on the forward strand.
AGTCTGTGCTGAGATGGATAAATGGGCATCAAAGCAACCACCTTCCCACTAGTAGTTTTACCTCAGCTGCCATGCTAGCTCCTGTGACCTTTCTGAAACTACAAAGTCAGTTGTCCCCAGTGGCTCCAGCTCACAGGCCTTTTTTCTGTGTGAATGGTCCCACACAGCCCAACCAAGCAGCAACTGTTAGATTGATTCAGATCCTCTTGTCTGAGGGATGCACCTACCTTCTCTACCTTTTTGGTCTTCAGGTGTACCACAGAAGATCGTAAAGTGGCTATTGTTTTCTGAAGACTCATAGACACTTAGGTCAGAAGGGAGTCCAGTGATTAAAGTACAATATGATGGGCCCCAGAACCCTCCTAATCTGTGGACCCCCTTCTCAACCCCCCCCCTTTTTGCCCCCCTTTACTTGTCCAGAGCTGCTTCCTGGCCAGGCCACTCCTATTCTAAGCATGCATCTGAGCACGCCCAGGGCAGGAGATTTTAAAATTCCCCCAGCCTGGCCGCAGTTCCCGGCCCAGGGCAGCGCAGAACATGTGTTCCACCTGATTTTTCTATTTTTTGGGGCCCCAGAACTCTGGCCCCTCAAACTCTGGCCCTTCAAATTTGTGGGCCCTGGAACTGCATTCTGGAGCATTCTGGCCTACTTTAACCCCTGGCAGGGACTGATATGATCATCTAATCTGACCTCTTGCACAGTATAAGCCACAGAACCCCACCCACTGACTTCTGCAATAACACTGTAACTTATGACTAAGTTATTAAAAGTCCTTAGATCATGATTTTAAACTTTAAGGTACAGAGAGTCCACCAGCAATTGAGTCATGTCCCATACTACAGAGGAAGGTGAAAAATCCGCAGAGCCTTTGCCAGTCTGCCCTGGGGGAAAATTCCTTTCTGACTGCAATATGGTGATCAGTTATATCCTGAGAACGTGGACAAGATTCATCAGTCAGACATTGTGATGTTCCCCTCCCAGAATCTGGTTTGCGGTACCACTGCATCCCCCTGATCTCCAGTCCTGAACCCCAATTTACCTTGCTTTTGCTAGGTGAGCACCCACTCCTGGGATAGTCCACACAAATCTTCTGCATGTAGTCAGTCCCAGGCAGTGCAGGTGTGCTCTCCACTGACATGGGGTAGACCTGCTGTGAGTGCCCCAAGATACTACACTGGGAACTTCCATCCTAAAGGGTTCGGGACTTTTCCACAATCACCATAGGCTCATAGCCACTGATTTGCCCATTTGTCAAAGAAACAAGAATGTCCAGTTCTGCTCGTTCACACCCTCTAAAGTTCACACAGCTTTAGATAAAACAAATACTAGTTTATTGATTGGAACATGATTTTAAGTGAGTATATAGCAAATCACTGCACATATGTTTAATAAAGCAGTCAGGAGGTACTACAGGCGAATAAAAATATAAGATGCATTCTAACCCAACATCACTGTCCAGGATTACTCACAAAGTTCATCTGTACGTTATATTAGCAGCCAGTCTTGGTGTCTCCATAGGCAGGGTCCAAGCCTTCTTGTAGTTGGAGATGTTTTTAGGGTGGTGTTTCTCTGGCAAAAGCTCCCTAATCATTCTAAGTGTGTGTACTTGTTTCCAGTCTCCTGGCCTCCCCTCTTCCTGAGCTGAGATGACCTTTTTCCAGAAAGGGCAAGAAAACTCCAGCCAAGGTGCTACAGGCATGCAGCTAGCCCATTGCCATTGTTATCTCCCTGGATGTGTGTTTGCAACAGACTGTGTACATACTGCTAGGAAGCTGCTCTCATTGTTTCCCTCCCCCTGAGCCATGTGAAATACCTAGGAACATGCTTCACATCTGTAGACATACATGATGCTTCATGAAACACAACACCACATGCATCCCGTGATAGACATCCATGAAAGAATTCTTTGTGAAAACTCAGAACCCACCTCATCAATTATTCCATTCGCATTTCTACCACCACAAGCCAAAAAGCTGTCAATCGTCAAACTGGGCTGTCCCATTATACTATCCCTGCCATGAATTTATGAAGCTCAGTTTTGAAAACAGCTAGTTTTTTTGCCTCTACTGCTCCTCTTGGAAAGGTTTTCCAGAACTGCATTCCTCTGTTGGGTAGAAACCTGTGTCTAATTTCAATTCTAAACTAGCCTAATAGCCAATTTATATCCATTTGTTCTTGTATACCCATTGGGGCTAAATGTAATTCCTCTTCCTCCCAGATATTTATCCCTTTGACATATTTATAAAGAGCAATCATATCTCCCCTCATCCTTCTTTTGGATATCCTAAATAAGCCAAACTCTCAGTCTCATAAAGCAGGGTTTCCATTCCTTGGATCATACTAGTAGCCTTTCTCTGAACCTGTTTCAGTTTGAATTCATCTTTCTTAAACATGGGGGACCAGAACTGCACGTGGTTTTCCAGATGTGGTCTCACCAGTGCCTTGTGTAACTGTACTAACAGTTTCCCATCTCTATTGGACATATCTCACCTAATACATTCAAGGACTACATTAGCTTTTTTCATGGCCACATCACGTTGGTGGCTCATAGTCATCTTGTGATCAACCAGTCCTTCTCCTCCGACACTTCCAACTGATGCATCCTGAGCTTATAGGAAGAGTTTTTTAATTAGTCCCTAAATGCATAACCTTGCACTTTCCACTATTAAATTTCATCATATTTCTATTACTCCAGTTTACAAGATCATCCAGATCTTTCTGTATGATAGCCATATTGTTCTCTGCATTGGCAGTACCTCCCAACTTGATGTCATCCACAACTTCATTAGCACACTTCCACTTTTTGTTGTAAGGTCAGTAATAAAAAGATTAAATAAGATTGGTCCCAGGACTGATCCCTGAGGAACTCTATTCATAACCTCCTCCAGCCTGACACTTCAACTTCCGGTATGACACTTTGTTGTGTCCCCTTTAACCAGTTCCTTATCCACCTTTCGATTTTCATATTAATCCCCATCTTTTCCTATTCAGCTAATAATTCCCCATGTGGAACCCTATCAAATGCCTTACTGAAATCTAAGTAAACTGGATCCAGTGCAGAATTTTCCAGAGGGGTAGCCGTGTTAGTCTGTGTATAGCAAAAGCAACGAGAGCCCTGAGCCACCTTTATAGACTAACAAGTTTCTTCGAGCATAAACTGTCATGGGCTACAACCCACGTCATCAGATGATGCATCTGATGAAGTGGGTTGTAGCCCATGAAAGCTTATGCTCGAAGAAATCTGTTAGTCTATAACAGGTGTGGCCAAACTGTGGCTCTGGAGCCACATGTGGCTCTTGAATGAAAGGTGTGGCTTGCAGAAGAATATCAGCAAATCAGTTTAGTAGGTAAAGGTATACGGCTATATGCCTCAGTGCGGCTCTTGAAGGTTTAATAATTAACTTGTGTGGCTCTTGAGTTCCGTAAGTTCGGCCACCCCTGGTCTATAAGGTGCCACAGAACTCTTGCTGCTTTAGATCCGCTGCATTTTCTTTGTCTAAAAAAAATGTTATCTTCTCAAAATAGGAGAAAAGGTTGGTCTGACATGATCTACCTTTTGTAAAGCCGTGTTGCATTTTAACCCAATGACCGTTAACCTGAAGGTCTTTCCAGAATGCACGCCTGCAGACTGCCTTTTCAGTCTCATTGATAGTTCAGTCTTCTCACAGAGTTCCTCCCCTTTTCTCTTAAGCATTATCCCAGAGAATGGTGAACAGTACTGCTCACAATCAGGGCCGGCATAAAGTCTTAAAACCTTTTGTGAGACTCCCTCTTGATCCTGTAAAGAGAAAGAGTAGTCTCTAAAGCTGAGGCTTTTGGGTGAGATCCCTCAGAGTCTCAACTAAGCATCTCAGAATCATGCACAAATGAGGATCTAACTTCAGAAGGGACTGTGTTTTTTTGAAAATGAAACAAAAACAAAACCTTTTAAAATTGGAGAAGAGCTCTGAAATTCCTTCTCACTTGTTTTATAAGTTGTGAATAAGGTGCAATGGAATTCCTTGTCAAGACCTACTTGTAGCTAAGGGATAAAACATCTTCATTACTCTGTCAAAGATAAACCTGCTTGCAGCCTCCTTAGTAAAGGACGTAGTCCTACCAACTAAGGAAGTATTTCTGCCAAACTTACAAAAAGAATAGGGTCAACATTCAGACTAAAGTTGTATATGACAGCCCCAGCCATGAGAGTATTGGCTGCAATTATTTATTTATTTATTTACTCCTTTGAACTAGATTTCCCTAACATCTTTTGCTGTACATTCAAAAATTCCAAAGTTGTGCTTTGGGGGCAACTAAAGTTCTACTTGAAGACGCTGAAATTGCTGTCTCACATCTGATGTCCTTGCAAATATTTTGTTGGTAAGCTCTTTGGAGAGTACTGAAACAAAGCTGACACTGACAATTTAGAGAAGAAATAAAACCCTCCCTCCTTCCAGTGAGAGAATCTTCAAACTACCATATCTCAGCAGTTGTTCCCCTTGACTCCCCAGCTCCTCGAGGTTCAAGAATAGATTATACAGAAGAAAGACATTGCTGCCTTTCCTGAGACTTGGAAAGGATGGGATTCCCTGGAAAAAACATTTACCTCCAAAAGTTTCTTTTGTTATGGGATTTTCCAAGACTACCAGTAAGCAGATTCCCTTCCCTCCAGGGGAGTTCAGAATTGGCCCTCATCTGGGGGTGAGCAGCCTCAGAAAACAAGCGAAGAAGGATAAGCAGTACAACTCACTCATTGTCCTAGGAACAAGGACATTGTCCTTTACTCAAAATAAATAAATAAATAAAACACTATGAGACCCTTTGGACGTATCAGAAGATGAAGGATGCCATAGACCATCTCCATAATGGAATAATAGTACCAGTTCTGAGGAGAGCCAAATGTTTTGTAGAGGGTACAAGATTCCGCATGTTTCTCTGTGTTGCAAAGAGAAGTGTAGCATGTTTACCCTGAGCTGCCCAGCCCATGGCTTGGGAGCCAGAATGTGGCCTGCCAAAAGCTCTCTGACACACTAGGTGCAGCAGCAGCCTCCCTATCAGCCCCATTCCAGCTGGGAACAGCCCCTTTCCTCCAGTCCATCCTCTTGCACCACCCTGCACTGCACCAACCAGCACTCCAGAGCAGAGATGGGCATGGGAGATCAGTCACTTCTGACTGGGAGGGGACACTGATGTAGCTGCATGCTGTGCAGCTTATGCAACTCCCCTCCCCTTTGGAGACTAACCCTCCCACTCCTGCCCAAGGCCCCACTCCCCTTTGCATGCCAACCAACCCCAGCAGGAACACAGGCCAGCTCAGCACCCCTGGAACCAGCACCCTACAGCAGCCCCAACTGACCGGGTTGCTGCAGCACGGCAAATGCTTGTGAGAGCCTGGATGGGGGAAGTAGCCTCCCCTTTCCATCCAGGCTATGTGCTGAGGAGAGGGGCATGAGAACCAGAACTCCAAGTTCTCGCCACCTTCTTCCCTCTCACCCCCAGTTTCCAGAGCAGTGCATTTGGGTATCATTCCAGCAGCCATACAGGCCAGGGAGTGGAAGCCATTTCCCTCAGCCAAGCCCCTACAGACAGCAGGGATCAGGACTGCAAGTGGAGCCCTATCCACTCATCCAGCTACCAGGGAGAGTGGTCAAATAGGCAGCGGGGCACAGTGGGAGAAGGGCAGAGCCAAGCTCCTACACTTCCATAAGTGAGGCAGGGTGTGAGGAGAGCACTGTGGCCATGGGTAAGGTGGGAAGACACCAGAGTCTGGCCAGTTACTCCTCTTTCCCCCACCTCTCCTCCAAAGCTTCTCACTCTGCCAGGACCCATCAACAACAAAAAAAATATTGGCACTTGTATACCCAGCACCTCCCCTGCAGTCCCTTGTCAGCTAGCTGGATGCAGCAGCAGCACCGCCTATCTGAAACTTGCTCACCAGCCACCAAGTGAGAAAAAAATTGTAATATGGCCTCTCATGCTAGAAGGTTGGACACCCCTGATGTAACCCATTCAACAAATCCATAAGGAGATCAATATTCTTGCTAGAAGTCCATCATTACAGCATTATCTTTGTAAAGCTTCAAAATATGAAAATAAATCCTGAGGTCTAGTAAAGATAGACTTTCTTATCATGTCCAGGGCCAGTACCGACTGTTAAATCCCTCAGAAACATGGCTTTGGATGGGCCAATTACAGTCCTCACACAGTTGCAGTATCTAAGTTACCACCCAAGACAATATTTAGCTCAAAAGAGAGGGAGAAGAATATTGTGTCTCATTTGCCAAGCGTCTCTCCTAAGATAAAATATTTGACTCAGTTCTTCAGTAAATTGATCTGTGCATATACCCAGCACAGTTATGGCTTCATTTCCAGCCAGCAGCTAGAAAAATCATGACATAAAAAACAGATCCATTATTAGCATCTTTTGGCAAATTCATTCTTAATGTTATTAAAGAGATACCTGATGTTGGGTCCAGAGAAGCTGTACACATACCAGATTTCAAGTAGGGAGAAAATATTTGAATTTCTATGTGACCTTTATATGATGGTGGCCCAGAGAAGGAAACCTGGAGTGTGACCTGTCTTGTGACAGAAGACAAAAGATTCTAGCAGTGAGCCTCTGGTTAGGTAGGTGGTGGAAGGTTTAGGTTTTGTGGAAATTGGTCCTCCTTCAAGGAGAAGGGCTTGTAGAGTTTGGGTGGCCTCCACCTTACTGGAAAAGAGACCACTTCTATAGTATGTAGCAGAATAAAGTTCAGCCCAGTAGGATATATGCCTGGTACTTTAATAGGGCCAAATTCATGAAACTGAAAGCAACTGTGAGCCAGATCAGTTGGGAGGCAGAATTTAGTCAGAAAAATGTGAATCAGTTAAGAACACCAAGAAGCCAAAAATCCATGACCTCACAAGTACGAAATAAGATCTTATTGGTTTAAAAAAAAAAGACCTGCTTTAGAGGGGAAGTGAAGGCACTATAAACATTTTAAAAAATGTGGAAGTAAAGAGAAGCTGATAGTAATGAATATAAATCAGACATTAAAAATTGTAGAAAACTGAAATGAGAACCTGAGGAACACAGGATATCTCTAGTCAGCAGATTAAAGTACAGTAAAAAGGAGTTTTTAAAATGTTAGTAATAAAAAAAAAAATCCTGACAGTGGTATTAGTCCATTAGTTGGAAATGGCAGAATTATCAATGCAGCAATGGCAGAACTGTTCAATAAAGTATTTATGATGTGTTTTGGAGAAAAGAATAGATGGTATAGTCTCATCATACGGTGATGACAGAACACTTTCCATTCCACAAGTATCTGGAGGACATTAAACATCGGCTACCAAAGTTAGTCATTTTTAAGTCAGCTGGCCTAGATAGCTTGTATCCAAAGTTATTAAAAGAGCTACTGGAGGAACTCTCTGGGCCATTAGTGCACATTTTCAGTAAGTCTTGGAGTGCTCGAAAAATCCCAGCAGACTAGAAGAAAACTAATGTTTTTTCTTAAAAATTGGCACAACAGGGTGACCTAGGTAATTATAAGCCTGTCTTCCTGACAGTGATCCTGGGCAAGATGATGTAGAGACTGATATGGGATTCAGTTAATAAAGGAATTGAAGGAGGGCAGTGTGCTTATTGCAAATCAGCATGGGTTTATGGAAACTAGATCCTGTCAAAACTAGCTTGATACCTTTTCTTGATATGGTTATAAGTTTGATTGATAATGGTTATACTGTTGGAATACTTGGACTTTTTGAGGGCATTTGACTTGGTTAAATTTGACATTTTGATTAAGAATTAGAACGACATAAAATTAACATGGTATACATTAGGTGGATTGAAAAACTGGCCAGTTGATGGATCTTGAAATGTAATTGTAAATGAGGAATTGTCATCATGCGCAAAATATGTGGATACATTTTATAATACAGTGCTTATAGTTAAACTGTATTGAAAGCAGTGCTGTATAAACTGAATTTATAATACATTTATTGTTTAATTATACAGCAGTCATATTTGTGATAACTACAAGGCAAGCTTAGCTACCCACATTGCACCTTATAATCACATTGTAACTGTAGTCACTGGTATATCAGCTGTCTACAATGTTATATATAATTCACAGTAGTGCACAATATTAAATATCAGCAATTCTGGCTGGTAATATGACTTCTCTTTTGCAACCAGCCATTTTATTTGAAGTGATTTACGTTACATAAAAGTCAATTTCTGATTATTTATCATCACCTGGGCCCATGGAAAGGAGGAGTTTTCAACAATTTCCACCCCACAGTCAACCTCAGCCTGGACCACTCCTCATAGGAGATCCACTTCCTGGATACTAAAGGACAAATATGTGACTGACATGTAAACACTGCCTTATATTGGAAACCTGCTTACTGCTAAAACTTACCTACATCCCTCCAGCTTTCAGCCAGGACACACCACATGATCTATTTTCTACTGCTAAGCCCTAAGATACAACTGCATTTGCTCCAATTCCTCACAAACAAACACCTACAGAATCTCTGTGAAGCATTCTAAAAAATTATAGTACCCACCTGGAGAACTAGGCTTATTTAGCCTGCAGAAGAGAAGACTGAGGGGGGATTTGACAGCAACCTTCAACTACTTGAAGGGTTGCTCCAAGGAGGATGGAGCTCGACTGTTCTCGGTAGTAACAGAGGGCAGAACGAGAAGCAATGGTTTCAAGTTACAGCTGGGGCGGTCCAGGCTGGATATTAGGAGAAACTTCCTTACTAGGCGAGTGGTGAAGCATTGGAATAAGCTGCCTAGGGAGGTGGTGGAATCTCCATCTCTGGAGGTGTTCAAGGCCCAGCTGGACAAAACCCTGACTGGGATGATCTAATGGGAGTGGTCCTGCTTTTTTTGGCAGGGGGTTGGACTAGATGACCTCGTGGGGTCCCTTCCAACCCTGTGGTTCTATGATTCTATGAACTGAAGAAACAGTTTGACAGAGCCAAATGGGTACCCAGAAGTCAACTACTACAGGACAAGCCCTACAAGGAGGAGAACAGAACACCACTGGCTATCACCTACAGCCCCTAAATCAAGCCTTTCCAAACCACTTCAGCATCTCTGCAAGTGGTGTGAAAGATGTGACAGTTGCAGTGCTCCAACAGAAACTTTGAATCCAGACTCCAGTGTGAGCTTGCAAGTGTAGGAATTCATATGCAAATTTGACATGATTATATTAGGTCTGAATAGAGGTTTGGGCTGGCTCTCTCATTACCAAAGATGATTTCCCTCTTTTAACATTCTCACCTTCTTTTCTGTTGTTCCAAACTGTTTGAAGCAAAACAGCTTGTTTGGTTTGCTGAAAACATCTGAACTGACATTGTGACTTACCCTTTTCTGCATTTATATAATTCCCTTCCATGCTGTAGATTCCATTTTATGTGTCTGATGAATTGGGTTTTACCCACAAAAGCTCATGCAATAAATAAATTTGTTAGTCTTTAAAAGTGCCACTGGATTCCTTGTTTGTTTTGGCTGAACTAGACTAACACAGCCACCCCTCTGGAATCTGATTATTTAAGGCAAATTTGCCTATTTTCAAGAATTCTCTCTGCTGTATTGGTACCAAATTTTTCTGTCATATTTTCTTGTTAAAGTAGATTGGTTCATGTACAGTATTACATCAAGAGGAATGAACAGCAATAGGATATATAAAAAGTATGTGTATGTGCATGTGTCAAACATTAGTTTGCTTTCCTAAAACTGCAATTATTATGCAAAATTTGTACATCTATGATTTTAGTCATCTGTATAGATTTTATTTCGAATGATTTCAAAGTCCAGTAATGTGTCCCAGTAAAGAAAAATTGTCAGTTCTGACATTTGCTTGAAGGATTTTGCAATCTTCATGCTTCAGGCAGCTAAGTCCAGAACATGTCCTTAAACTAGCAGATGTTTTGTGATGCAGTGCCATCAGGTGAAGAAAACTTAAAATACTTTTAAATTCACAAAGGAAATGTCAAAGTATTTTATTCACAAAACCTGTATATTATTTACCTCTCTGATAGAATACAATAGTTCTTAAGTAGCCTTTTCTTTTTAAAGCTTTACTGTTTCACAATTTTATATTTTAGGATACTCACCTTATTTTCTTTTTTCTCAATGTCCTGACTAATTTATTTAATTAACATTTCCTTCATGGGAGAAATGTGTAAAGAATTATTTCTGAGAGTCTCCAAGAATAAAAAATTATACATGTGCAAAGAAAACGAAGTTAGCTGGTTCCAAACAGGTATATGATATCCCAAGTCAAACCTCTGCAGCACATTCAAGGATCTGTAACCTATCCTGCAAGACAATCCCTCATTCTTTCAAGCCTTGGTAGGTAGGCTTCCCTTCACATACAGACCGCCCCGCCCCCCAGCCTTAAGCAAATAATCACCAGCAACTACACACCACACAACAGAAACACTGAGGCAGGCACCTATCCTTGCAACAAACCCTATTGCCACCTCTGACCATATATCTACTCTAATGACACCAAACCAGATATTCAATAAGGGACTTATTCACTTGTTCAATGCAGTATGTGCCAACAATGCCCCTTTGCCTTATACATTGGCCAAACTGAACTGTCCCTGCTTGAAAGAATAAGTGGACACAAATCTGCTATCAAGAACAGTAACATTCAAAAACTAATAGGGGAACACATCAGCCTCGCTGCACATTCCATGAAGAACATGACAATTAGTGCTTCAACAGAAAAACTTCAAATCAAGACTCCTAATGGAAACTGCAGAGTTAGATTTCATATGCAAAGTTGACACCATTAAATTAAATGTGACTGGAGATTTGGCCTCTCTCATTACAAAAGATGATTTTTCCCCTCTTTTAAATTTCCTGCCTTCTTATCTGTTGTTCCACACTACTTGGGTCAAAACAACTTGCTTGGTTTGCTGAAAAAAATCTGAATGACGTTGTGACTTGCCTTTCTCCTACATTTATATATCCCCTTCCATACTGTAGTTTCCATTTCATGCATCTAATGAAGTAGGATCTTGCCCATGAAAACTCATGCAATAAATAAATGTTAGTCTTTAAACATGCCACAAGCCTCCTTCCAGAAAACACCACGCTGGCCACTATGGACATAGAAGATTTTTACACCAACATTCCACACAAAGATGGATTACAAGCTATTAGAAGAATCATTCCAGATGATGCCACAGCGCAGCTTGTGAATGAACTTTGTGACTATGTACTTGCCCACAACCATTTCAGTTCTGAGGATAATTTATACATTCAAGTCTGCAGCACTGCTGTGGGTACCCACATGGCCCCACAATATGCCAATAGTTTTGTGGGCACCTTAGAACAACAGTTCCTCAAGTCTCATCCCAAAGCACCTCTCCTCTACTTAAACTGCATTGATGACATCTTCGTATCTGGACCCATGGTAGAGATGCCTATGAAGATTCCCACAGAGATTTCAACAATTTCCGTTCCAAAATCAAACTTAGCCTGGAACACTCCACACAGGAGATCCACTCTCTGGACACTACAGTACAAATTAGGGATGGACACATAAACACCCCCCATACCGAAAACCTACTGATCACTATGGTTATCTACATCCCTAGAGCTTTCATCCAAAGCACACCACAGAATCCATTGTCTACAGCTAAGCCCTAAGATATAACCACATTTGCTCTGATCCCTCTGACAGAGACATACACCTTCAGGATCTCTTTTAAGCATTCTTAAAACTACAGTACCCACCTGCGGAAGTGAAGAAACAGAATGGCAGAGCCAGGCAGGTACGCCAAAGTCAACTACTACAGGAGAAGCCCAGGAAAGAAGACAACAGAATGCCACTAGTCATCATCTACAACCTCCAAGTCAGACCTCTACAGCACATCGTCAGCAGTCTGCAACCAATTCTACAAGATGATCCCTCACTCTCTCAAGCCATGGGAGACAGACCTCTCCTCGCTTACAAACAGCCATCCAACCTTAAGCAGTTCCTCACCAGCAACTACAGACCTAATAACAGAATCATTAAAGCAGGCACATATCCCTGCAACAAACCATGCTGACGTTTTGCCCACATATTTGCACAAAAGACACTATTACAGGACCTAATAAAACCAGATCCTGTATCAAAAGCTCTGTAATAACCCTTGGGGAGGAAGGGGTTAACACTCTGGTCAGTGAGTCCCAGGACAGCCAATAGGAACGAAGCACAGCTTTTTGAATGGTAACAGCAGCCTGGCCTGGGCCTGTTTGGATGCAGCAGAGCTCCTGGAAGGATCAGGAGGAGGCCAGAGGGGCCTGAGGAAGAATCCAGCAACATCCTTACCAGAGATAAGTTAAGTTTGGTACTGGCCAGGCGTGAGTAGAACAGGGAATGTTTATTTAGATGCGGTCAAGGTATTTTCTTTGGTTTTGGCTTGTTTTTTGGATTTCTCTGTGCTGAGCACATGTAACCACCCCCACTACCCTGTAACTACCTAAGTTAATTCCCAGAGAAGCAACTCTCTGTGTTTATCATCTGTTCTTTTTGATTAAAGAGTTTACCTTTTAAGTAAGTTCTGGTTCTGTGTCCTGAAAGGCAAGAGGTTTGTGTGCCTGTGCCTTAGACTGCACAGGCAGCTACTAAAGGGAACCCTGTTCCAGTTCCAGCTCATATTGCAGCTGGAGTTCAGCCATTTTCCTGAGAGAGGAATAAAGAGGATTGCAAGTACCTCACAGGGAGGAATTCCCAAGTGCGCCTTCCTGGGTCACAAGAGGTTTTTGTTTGTATTTGGGTGGTGGCAGCGATACCACTCCAAAGCCAGGAATTGGAGGCCTTGGAGACTTTTAAGAGCAGGCTTTAAGGCCAGTGGCTTTTCTGGCCTGTTGCGGGCCCCCACCTTCTGCACTCAGAGTGCCAGAGTGGGGAAAAAGCCTTGACAAGCTCATTCACCTGCTCATCCACCAATGTGATGTGTATGCCATTATGTGCCAGAAATGCCCCCTGCTTTATATATTGGTCAAACAGGACAGTCTCTATGCAAAGGAATAAATGGGCATAAATATGACATAGAAATCACAACCTTAAAGCAGTAGGTAAGCACTACAATCTTCCTGATCTCTCCATTGATTATTTGCTAATAGCTGTGCTCAGACAATTTGAATAACAACTCAAGTCTCAAAGAGAAACTGCAAAATTGGAATTCTTATACAAATTGGACACTGTTTCTTCAGGGCTAAATAAGGACTTTGGATTTTTTCTCTCATTACAATAGGTGATTTGACCTCATCTTCCTCTAAATGCTGTTTCCCAGTGTTTGAATCTTAACAACTCTTTTGATTTGCTGTTCCAGTGTGACCTGATCCCATGACTTACACTTCCCTGTATTTATTTTCCTCCCATTCTGTAAATTCCCCCATCTTCAAAGTGTCTAAGTGGCATTTTCTCCCATGAAAGCTCATACATAATAAATAAATTGGTTAGTCTTTAAGTGCCCCAGGACTCCTTGTTTGTTTTGCTGAACTAAACTAACACAGCTAACCCTTTGGAATAAGACTCCTTGTCTGTTTTGAAAATCCTTGTACTTTACTGTGTGTGTTACTTAAGCATCTAGTTCTGTCTTTTGATGCATATTTGCATTTGCACTCATTGATAAACTGCTGAAGGAAGCTTTTTGTAATCTGAGTTACACATCTTAATATGCCTTAATAGAATTTGTGGCTTTTAATCTTTTTTTTTTTTCTGGATCATAAAGTAAATTCTGTGGAAAAACAAACCAAATTTAAAGGAACAAAATAATTGACCATCTTAATAGCTTCATCCAAGATTGTTTATACAATTAAAGATAACTTATGGGTGTTTTTCTTGGGAAGTTTTCACTTTCTTTCTCAAAACATAAGAACCTGTGTATGTTTTTTAATCACATTCCCTTTCAAGTCCAGCATAATATTTGCAGATTATGCTATATATTAAAACTATTTCTTTCTGTTTTGCAGGCTTCAAAGCTTCCAATGTCAATAATTATAGTAGGAGTTGGGCCGGCAGAGTTTGATGGTAAGGGATCCATATGTTTTTCTTTAAACGCTTATCCTTTATGGTGCAATAATATATGGCTCTTTAAACAAATTCTGTCCTTTTAAAAGAACAGCATAATATGGAACGAGCTATGGAAAATGTTGATGTTTCCAACTGACTTGATGACTGATAGCTCAACATGTTTACAAGCTAGCATGTGGAGTTATATTGTCCCTGAGGATCTCTGTTCAGTTCACAGAATCATATGTGGGTTCTTCATTTACAATGCTCCACAATCTATTATGTAAAAAGAAAAGAGTAGAGAAATAGGCATGCACCAGAAGTTTTCCTGGACAGATGTTTTTGTGGATAGTTGCAAGTGGCTGGTAGTATTGACTCTGTGCCCAATACTTCTAGTTTCAGTAACCAAAGAAATAAAGGAATTCTGAATAAGTTTAGATGTTATCTAGATAAATTTAATTTTCTTATAAGATGGTTATATTATTGCTTCTTGATCTGGGACTAGCATTACTTTGCAACAGTATTGGAAGAATAGTATAGTGAGAACTAATGAGTGTAAAAATTATTTTAAAAGGTCCACGAGGGTAGCCATGTTAATGTAGCTCAGCAAAATAAACAAGGAGTCAGGTGGCACTTTTAAAGACTAACAGATTTACTTATCGCATGAGCTTTTGTGGGAGAAATTCCCACTTTGTCAGATGCTTGTAGATGGGGAACTCACAGAATAGGAGCAAAATAAATGTAAAGGGGGTAAGTCATAGGATCAAATCAGACTGTTACAGAATATCAGAGAGTTGTTTAGATTCAAGCAGTGAAGAATAGCAGTAAGCAGGGAGGTAGAGGGGATGTGTCAGTTGGAAGTTGGAGGAGGATGACTATGAGCTACCAATGTGATGTGGTCATGAAAAAAACTAATGAGATCCTGGAATGCATCAGGCAAAGTATTTCCAGTAAAGACAGGAAGGTGGTAGTATGATTATACTAGGCACTAGTAAGACCTCATCTGGAATACTGTGTGAAATTCTTGTTCCTATGTTTAAGAAAGATGAATTCAAACTGGAACAGATGCAGAGATGGGCCAGTAGGATGTTCTGAGAAATGGAAAATGCCTTATGAGAGGAGATTCAAAGAGTTTGGCTTGTTTAGCCTAACCAAAAGAAGATTGAGAGGAGATATGATTGCTCTATGAACACCAGGGAGGGAGAAGAATTATTTAAGTTCAGCCCCAAGGTGGACATAAAAACAATGCATATAAATTGGCCATTGAGAAGATTAGACTTGAAATTAGATGAAAGTTTCTAATAATCAGGGGAGTGAAGTTCTGGAATAGCCTTCTGAGGAGAGCAGTGGGGGGGGGACTTGTTTTGCTTCAAGACTGAGCTTGAAAAGTTTATGGAGAGGAAGGTTTTATGGGACAGCCTATTTTAGCCCTTAACCGATGTTTGACTGTTAGCAATAAATATGCCCAGTGGCCTGTGATGGGATGTTGAATGGGGTAGATGAGCTCTGAGTTACTACAGAGAATTTTTTCCAAGGTGTCTGGCTGGTGAGTCTTGCCCACATCTCAGCATTTAGCTGATTGCTATATTAGGAGTCAGTAGCATTTTCCCCCAGGCCAGACTGATGTAGCCCCTAGGGACTTTTCACCTACCTATGGGGCATGGGTTACTTGCTGGCAGAGTCCCTGCAACTTGAATTCTTTAAACCATGATTTGAGGACTTCACTAACTTAGTCATAGGTTAGGGATCTATTACAGGAGCGGGTGGATGAGGTTCTCTGGCCTGGTTCTCCAGGAGGTCATGCTAGATGATCCTTCTGACTTGAAAGTCTGCATTTATGACCCTAAGTCAGGGGTCTCAAACTCATGGCCCGAGGGCTGCATGCTGCCCCTAAAGTTATTTCTTGTAGCCCGCAATGACACTATCGCTGTTGATATTTGCAATATCATTGTATGGAAAGTTTTCAGTGGTTCAGCCCTTGGTCTAGTGTACTAGTTCTCACGTGTGGTGTAGCCCTTGGGCTAATGTTCTAGTCCTCATGGCAATTTGAGTTTGAGACCCCTGCACTAAGTCACAGAGGCACAGAACCTGGAAGTCCATGGTCCCTGACTCTGGGACAGTCTGAATGGTGGGGTGCTTTGTTGCCATGATCCCTAGAAGACTAGAGTCCACAGTTCCAGGAGAGTCTACATGGTAAAGTTATTCTGGAAGCTTGGACTCAAGAAGCCCACAATCCCAAGCAGCCCATTAAGTAAGTTGACACGAAACTTCACAAGGTCCAACAAAATGTAGTCTATGATTTATCAAAAGTTCACTGAAATTTTCACGAGACATTTCAGATTTGAAGAAACGGATGTTTCCATCCATTCAGTTCTAGATTGTACTTTGATTTGCAAAGTTCTGCCACAAATTTGAACATCTTTAGAGACTTTCAGAATATTGTGCATCTCACTAAAAATATAACACTTGTGCAATTAGCTTGGATTGAAAAGTTGTTCCAATATACATAAAATAGTTGTAAAACCCTAACTTGTAGCTCAATTCAGTGAGCAGCACAAATATCACCACACTTTCTGATGTAATGAGTATAGAGGAGCTTCTGAAAGTAGCTTACAAAAAAGAAGTTTATAGTTGAAGGCAAAAAACTTCTAATCTTCCTTGACTTAGCACTATGATCTTGAACAGAAGAAAGTCATTTACTGCCAACTGATCAGTTATGGTATTTGCCAAATGGATAGTTGGATGGATGGATGGTTATGCCATGTTAAATTTAAAAACTATGTAAACACTAAAAAGTTCCTTACTATGATCAACTTGCTGTCATGATCTTTAAGAACTTTTTACTACTGAAGAATGTCATTACATTCCCAGATTCGAATTTGAGTCACTCCTCCCACACACCATACCAAAAGATATCAACGTAATCCTAAGTAAAAGAAACAAAGAGTCCTCTGACACTTTTAAAGACTAACAAATGTATTGAGTGCGTAAGCTTTCTTGGCTGAAAATCCTACTTTTTTTTGCTTTGAAGATGGGGAACTTAAAGAATGGGAAGTTCCCCATCTTCAAAGCATCTGACAAAGTGGGATTTTTCTCCCTTGAAACCTCATGCAATAAACAAATATGTTAATCTTTAAAAGTGCCACAGACTCCTGGTTGTTTTGCTGAACTAGATTAACATGGCCACCCCTGTGGAACTTATCTAAAGAAAAAGGTTTCTTTACCTGGGAGAGAAATAGAAAATAATATGTGAAATTTATTTTACCTATTGAAGTTCAGTTAATTGGGGTTCTACTGATAAATTGATTAGATGAATGTTAGTAGGGAGTTCCACCCCCAAATTTGGATATAGCAAAGTCTCATACTAGCTTTCCATACCAATGTTTATATTGTGTTAAGGAGGTAAATAAATTTAAATACAAGAAACACATGGTTCTGTGAACAATAAGAGGGTGCAAATTAACTTGTATCTTATACATCTTGTATAAGGAAGTATCTTAAATTCATAAAAAGAATCCTTTCTTGTTGCTTTTGGTTCAGAGGGATCTAAAATTTCTTTTTGATAACATACTTTTGTTGGGTGGCTGAAATGGAGAGTGGGAGTGGATAGCTATCTTTTTTTTTTTTTTTTTCTTTAAAGCTATGGAAGAATTGGATGGTGATGTAGTCAGAATCTCCTCAAGAGGAAAATATGCAGAAAGGGATATTGTGCAGGTGAGAGAAAATAATTATTACTAATGTTCTTTGGTAAAAGTAAAAATAGTTCAACTGAAATATTTTGTATATACTAGGAATGTTGGTGTATAAAATGTAAGGATGCATTAGGCATTAGCTGATAATATATTTCTCATTGAAGGCAGTGTTTAGAACAAGTTTGTACTGTTTACTATTATAATTCATGTTGTTAATTCAATTTTTACATACAGATGAAATCAGCACAAGCAAGTCTAAGTAACTACATGATATGATAGAATTTGTGATCTTCTCTGTTTTTTAGCCTCACAGTATAGTATTGCACTGACATTTGCCTTTTCACTTTTTTCCTGATGAATGGATACAGTTTCCTTAGGAATGAGTAAAGATGACTGAAATCAAACTGCACTTGCACTCTGTAACACTATGCATGTGAAAGTAACAAAGCTCCTTCAGGTGATTGCACTATAGGTGTGTGCATGCCTCTTGCACTGTCAGAGATCCTTCCCTTAACAGTATGTTTTGGGAAAGTTTGAGCACCTCACCGCTATAACGAGGACCTCTGCATCCCCTGTCCCTCCCCCACCCCACCATCGTTTCCTTCCTTCTGCCATTGATGAGCCCACATCTTTGTATCTGCAAGTCTTGCATCTTGCAGTGAATATAGCACCTGTAGAATTAGATTTGACTCTAATGTAGTGTATTTGTACATATTTAGATATCAAAATAAGTTTAGGGTAGTAGTACTGTAGAATAGGGTTACCATATCTCAGTTAAACAATCAAGGAGTCTTGTGGCCCTTAAAGACTAACAAATTTATTCTAAATGAAATAAATTTGTTAGTCTTTAAGTGCCACAGGACTCCTTGCTTGTTTTGCTAAACTAGACTAACACGGCTACCATATACCTGATATATGTAATGTATAATATATCTTTTTTGTCTTATTTAGTTTGTGCCATTCCGAGATTACATTGACAGAAGTGGAAACCATATATTGAGCATGGCCAGACTTGCTAAAGATGTCTTAGCGGAGATCCCAGACCAGTTTCTCTCCTATATGAGGGCCAGAGGAATCAAGCCATCACCTGCACCACCTCCATATACACCCCCTCTTCATGTGTTACAGACTCAGATATGACTGTTCCAAAATAGTTAACACTTACCACAAACCATGTAGAGTGGCTAAGTCACTTCTTCAGTACTGGTGCACTTTAAAGAACCAGTGAATCAAGACTGCTCTCTCTGTCTGGATGAAGTAGTAGCTTGTGATAGGTTTTGGGAATGAAACCAATTCTCTTCATATACCAAAATTCTCTATATGGTTGCATGAGCAACTGAAAGGTTTTTAAATGCTATTCTCTTCAAGTCTTATTTTCTTTTTCCTGACAGAAAAGGCTACTTTTTCATTTCTTTGTTAGAGGAAAGCACAAGTCACAGTTTCAACTCAGAAAATATTGTTCTCCCTGATTACTGTGTGTATATAAATATATAGGAATGCAATTCCTCTGTATCAATGTTTACATGTTATGACTTTTTAAACTTCAATACTTTTATAAATATTCTTAAGAATAAGAGTTTGGAATATTGAATCATGTGTCTTCTAACTTGCAATAGTTATAGCCACAGGAGAAGCAATATCTCTTTGAATGATTGTCCAGACAAATAAAAGTGCAAAACTAAAGAAAGAAGGAACAAATACAATCATATTCCTCAATAACTGATTTGCTTCACTGAAATGCTCAGTAGTAAATTCATCTGTCAAAATTTAAAACAGAGTTTGCAAATAAGATGCAGATATGTGAATAATGTAATTGTATTTGACTTACTAATAAAGCCAAGCCTCAGGAAGGGCGTTATGTGTTCTTCAGAAATACTCCAATTTCTAAATTTATGTAAGTTTACATTTTTTAAAACTGGTTATACTGGCTGAGTAGAACAAGACCGGACAAAAAGTCGTTAAAAAAGAATTACCTCAAGTCCCATAGTTTATTTACTTGGCTTAGTAGAAATATATCATAGTTTGCTTAATAGCATTAGCACTTTTGCATAATAAAATAGTTTCAAATTATTGTAACAGATATTTTGTAATGAACCATTTAAAATATAAAATTGTCACATGCTGTCTAGATTGCCCATTCAAAGGGATGCTGGCTCTTAATATTTAGATTCGTTGTTGTCACCTAATCACATTGCTGTTTGAAGTGCACAGATGCTAATATTTCATGGATTAACTGGTTTATAAATTGCACAGCCATGTTGCTTTGTGCACGATAGTTTTGTGTATTAAACTACCCAAATTTTACTATATGCCTGTTCGTATTTCATTATGAAATGTTTTGCATGTACAGTTTTTATAAGAAATTCACCGTAGTGTAAGTATTTGTGTCAGAGATATATTCTAAATAAAATGTATGGCCTTAATCTCACAGAATTCCTGGAAAAGATTGTGAATTGCCTTTATATGCTGATAAAACTGGGAAATGTGTTATTTTTTGTCATTGTAACTATCTTGTAATGTAACTTTTTCTTTGCATATGACTCGTTTATTACTTTGTTTCTTACTCCTGTATGTTGTGCTATACAATAGCAAGTTAACATACTTTTTTTTTAAGCATGAGAAGAGATTTTTTTTCTGGAAAACATATCTACATTATTAATGGCATACAAATATGTAAGTGCAGAATCTTCCATTTTGAAGTATATTAAAACTTAAAATTAATATCTTACATGGGAAATTACTTTTTTCAGATAATTGTTCTGTCATAAAGACTTTTTGTAAGAACAAATATTATGTTAACTTTATTTCAAATCAGTTTTTACATAAGAATGAAGTTAAATTTTTTAACCAAAATATGTGTGGTTCTGTGACATTCCCCTACTACAATCTGGATTGGTGTGCAGCCATGTCCTCAAATACTCCATTCCAGGGCCCTGTGTGAACCCCCCACTCCTGTATTAGCTCATGCCAAGCCTCCTGCATGTAATCAGTCTCTCAGGCAGTGGAAGTACACTCTCACTAGCTGCTCATGGGATGATCCCCCCAGTTCTACATACAATCCCAGGAACTTCCATCTTGCTGGGACCAGGGCACCTCACTGATTATTGCAAGCTCATTTACACCTATCTGTCAATTAAACAAAGAAATTGATATGCACCAGCTTGTGCTCTCAGTAAGGCCTTCACACATGCTCATCCAACATCCAACTGCTGTAAATAAAGCAAATTTCTTTATTGAAACATGATTTTAAGTTAGTATGTGTCAAATCAATATGAAATCAGTTCATTAATCAGTCAAGAAGATAACTCATATTTTACACTAAGACCACTGTTAAAGAGTCTATGTCTCGAATACCCACAGATTTGGCTGCTGCTGATTTGTAACCAGATTCTTCCTGCCATGTGGATATCAATCCCTGATGTTACTTAGAAGATGGTTTCAAGAGAATTCCTCTAACCAGTTCAAAGTATATCTTTTTCTCCTTTCAACCCCCCATGCATACGCACAACTCTCCTCCTTAGAGTCGGGTGATTTCCCTCTAACCAAGGTACTTGAGGTACGTTGTTCTTTTATGCATGTTTCTTCTAGTGTCTGAACACAGCTCTGTTTTTCTGCCCTCACGTGAGCCATGCTTCACATCTTTGCACATGCAGGATGTCGCAGCATGTTTCCTGCTACCATGACAGTAATGAAGAGCATTCCATGAGCGCTCCCAGAAACCCTTACGTGGCATGCTGTGCATCAGACCACACACAGTTACTTTGTAAGGGTGAAGAGGAAAGATACACAGATCACATTACAGAGCTGTGTGGGGTTGGGAGGGTTGTAGTACGTCAGTTTGCTACATGAAAGAAATTTAATATATGGCAACTTCTACAGTTAAGAAGAAAGCTTCATAAACAATATGCTTCAATATATTTTTATTGCTTTCCTTTGTGTTCTGAATTAATTTGAAACTTTCCATACTTCCTTATGTTTTTAGCCATTGCATCAATAAGCACTTCACAAGTAGTTAAAATAATATTATAGGCTATGTCTACATTTACAAAACTTAATTTGAAGTAGTTAATTTAAAATAACTACCTTGAATTTAAATTGAAATTATTTTGAATTAGCATTAATTTGAAGTTGTTTCAAATTAGGAGTCAAGTGAAGACTAATTCAAAATAAAGTGGGCCTTATTACTTCGAACTAAAGAGCCTTCACTAGACTCTCTAATTCAGAATAAGGGAAGGCAGGCAAAAGAATAGGCAAATTAATTTGAATTAAGCCTAGTCCATGGCTTAGAGTGGCTTAATTCAAACTAATAACTTTGACATAACCATTACTTGGAAGTAAAAGGAGGTTTTATTATGTTGAATTAGTGGTGCCTGATTTTGAATTAAGGACCTGCTTAATTTGATATAATAAAATGCCTCCTTGGCCAGGGAATAAGTTATTTCATATTAAGCTTCCTTAATTTGAAATAACTTGTAGACATACCCATACACTGGTACACCCCCTGTTGTTCCAGTCAGATAAGTCTCTGTTATTACACTTGTAACAGACTATAATGGCCAACAGGTTTAACAATTTTTTCAGTCACCAGCCCAAGCCACTGGTTGCTATTCTTCTATTCCCCCACTCTTATCATTTAGTTCTCTTAATGTTTTTGGCCCAACAGGTATCAGGCCATTCCAGAAAGAAAGAGATTTAAGAGGATGATTAGATATCTTAGCTCTGACTCATAACACTTTACAAATGCAGAATATGGTGTCAAAGCTAATATGATTCTTTAAACCAGTGGTGTCAAACTTATGGCCTGTGGGCCACATCCAGATCCTCCCCAGATTGAATAAGTTTGACACCGGCCCACCAAGGGCACTGATTTGGCCCATGGAGCTGTTGCCAAGGCTGTGCCTGAGAGCTCTCTGCAGCAGCAGTGAATGATAAAGATAGGCTGCTGGTGGCAGAGCAGGGATAAGTGTGCCTGTGACTCAGATGAGTAGGATCATGTCAGTGAGTCAGAGCGTGGGAACAAAGGAAGTGCTTCAGCCAATCCTGGCTCTGCTGTGGTCTGCCAACCAATCAGAGTCTCAGTTGCAGCAGGCTGGGCTGGGCTCCCAGAGAGACACTGCAATGCCCTCCATACCACTTGTTCACTGTCAGTCAGTTGGCCATGCTAATCTGATTCACCTTATATTGCACAAGACACAAATAAGAAAAGGGAAAAGGGGCTGGGGCCCATGTGGGAATGAACCAATCAAAGGCCAGCTGGGATTGAGCCAACCAAAGGCCACCATGCTGAATGATTGACAGTGACTGCGTGGGGGAGGCAGGAGCCCAGCCTGCCTGTGGCTGTGACAGAGACTGACTGCCTCCCCCAGTAGTAGGGGACGTGGAAGGAGGGCGTCCAGGACCTGCACACTAAGGCTATGTTCACACATGGCGTTATTTCGATACAAGTTGTTTCGGAACAACTTGTAGCAAAATAAGGAGTTATTTCGAAATAAGTTAATTTGAATTAAGAAAAGGTTAACTCGAATTAAGGAAAAAAGCTCAAAGCAAAATAGCATGTTCGGACAACAGTTATTTCGAAACGAGTCACCATCGTTTCAAAATAAGTTCTGACGGGATTGTTTCATCATCAAATGGGGTTTAAGTTGTTTTGAAACAATGCCATTGTTTCGAAACAACAGAACCCATTGTTTTGAAACAACAGTACATTGTGTGAGCATGGTGTTTCTTATTTCAAAACAACCTCTGTTGTTTTGAAAGAAGACTGCTGTGTGAACACACCCTAGGAGAAGGGGGTTTAGGAAGCCAGCATGGCAAAGAGGAATTTCCCACAGGGCAGGGATAAGGGAAGGTGTTGCAGAGCCTGCAGTGTTGGGGAGGGGTTAGGGGAGTCCATGCTGCTCTAAACTTGGCAGGGGAAAGGGTTGGGGAGCCCTGCAGACACATGGCCCGTGACAGGTGTCCTGCCCACCCATGTGCCCCCCTCCCCACACTGAATAAGTTTGACACTGCTGCTTTAAACGTTAGTGGTATGGCAGTTTTGAAATAAGAAACTGCTTGCTGGGGACCCAGGCAATGTTACAGCTGCAGCTGCTCAAGGCTTGACTGGGTCCCGGTTGGCAGTCGCTCTGGCACATGCTGGTGGCATCTATGAACCTACAGCTGCTTTGAGGCTTGGCACTTGGAGGACAGCCACCCGGGGCTAACCTGAATCCTGGGTGACTACTGGCTGTCTGCCCCACCACCTCCACCAATCCCCAGGGACACCCCCTGCAAGTCTTTATATGGATTTTGCAATGCCAAGAGCCAGCTAGTCAAGTATACTATAAATAAGCAAAAGCTAAAAATCAGAACCTCCACACCTGTGGAGGACAAGTATGTAATAAATTGCCCATATGGGAAGTTCCTGTATAATCACAAGGAATTGGTGTTTGATTTATATTCAGAAGCATGATGATATGTAATTGTTATCCTGGCTTATTTAAGTTTTGCTGTCCATATCTATAGAACTGTCTCTGCTGTTAATACAATTAAGTTAGTGGGCAAAATGCTACTTTGAGATAATGAGTACCAAAGTTAATTATGCAGTATGTAAAAAACAGTCCTGCTGTCTTTATATGACATTTTTAATTTCATTGACTGTTCCCTTGTTCTTATAGTGTGGGAAGAGATATCTAGCCCCTCCCTCAGTTTACCACCATCATTCAAATATATATATATATATATAAAGTCATATTCCCTGTTATGTTTCTGCTTGCTTAACTGAGCACGTTTAACTGAGCAGGCTTTTTCTTCCCAGACCCCACATGACCGTT
This sequence comes from Podocnemis expansa, assembly GCA_007922195.1. NCBI lineage: Eukaryota > Metazoa > Chordata > Testudines > Podocnemididae > Podocnemis > Podocnemis expansa. Next base: position 3,293,652 of record ML682010.1, read on the forward strand.
TCTTAATCTTTAGTTTTCTTCTAAATGAGTCTAAGAGCCTGCCAATTGCAAAATATCTATTGACTGATTTTTTCAGGGGTGCTGACCATCCCCAGTTAGACTTGACTACTTGACATTAAAGTCTGGCTTCTGATGCCTTAAAATAACAAATGAGGTGGAAAACTTTGTGTAGAATTTTAAGGACATTAACCAACCAACACTGGCTTGAATCTCAGAAGTTCCTCTATGCAGCCCACAGAAGTCAGTGAGGCTTCACGCACGACTTGCTTGCTCAGAGCAGCTTGCAAGCTTGGGGACATTGTTAGTGGTCTTGCCTTATGCTGATTATTTTGGAATTTTGAAATATATACATATTATGCTAGACACCCAGGATCTGCACCCATGGTATTAATTACAGAGGGCTGGATTTTTCATAGTTTTTACTGAAATACACATGGGAATTAAAAATACCACCTTAAGCCTTTGGGTGACACTTCTCAGGTTGCTACTCCAGTCAGTGGTACAGAGCACTAGGGCCACATGGGATGCTTCCTGCTGAGTGCATGTAACTGTGGAGGAGGCAGAGCATGAAGCATGCTGTTTGAGGTCTCACCTCCTGCAGTTCTTGCTCACTATCAGACACAGAAGCCCAGAGTCCAGTAGCAGGCAATACAAAAGGTTTATTGGGGTTAACAAGCCTTTTCCAACATTTACACCAGTGATTCCCTTTTTCCTTTCTCTCCCTACTTCCTGTTGGACTTCAGGTTTTTATAGTGTACTTTCTAACCAATCATTTTTTTACAAATATCACCAGATAATTTTATAACCAGTCCTGCTATATTGTAGCATAATGCTCCACCCAGCCATATGCCACCACCTTAACTGATTACAACTAATTACAAGACAGACAGAACCGATTAAGGATGCAGGCAGAAGTTGTCAGAGCAATAGATACCAGGATGACCACACAATACAAAATGTGGAGTTTGTCAGAAGTGTGATGCTCCAGAGGCACTGGTGCCTTCTGACATGATTTGTTTGGAAGTGACACCATGCGGCCTAGCTTATGGCTGCCCCTGGTGCTTTTTGGCTTTGCTTAGCCAAAGTGCAAGGCCCCAGCCAGTGAAGTTGATTCTTTGATTTGCTACAACTGTAGGTAGCTAGTGCTAAATCATATTTAAAGATCATAGGTCTTGCAGGCAGGTCTAAATATCTATAGTCTAACACATAACCGTCCTGCAAGAACAACTCTGCAACCACATGTGACCCAGGCCTGCTTCCAGTGCTGGTTCTCTGGCTCTTTGCTTGCAGGCAGCAGGCTTGGTCAGCTCTGAGAAGCAGGGTGAGCTGCCAGGTACCCTGAGGGGAGCCTGGAGGCCAATTAAGTCTACACTGGCTTAAGCTGAATTAATAAACTCTGGGCATCTCCAGGAATGTATTACACTAGTATCTGCACGCTAGAATCACAAAGGGACTTAGGCAGTGCGCCAGTGACCAACACAACACCTAACTTTTAAGTGCCTAGAATGCACTGGCTGAGTTAAGTGCCTCTGTCCTTGTACAATGCATGGTGTGAGAGATAGCTGCCTAAGCATGGGAGCCACAAATGCCAAAATACTAGGCAGGGAGCCCCTTAAGCAAGCCAATGGAAGATGCCAGAGAGAGGGATGTCCTAAGCCCCACCCCTCAAATGGACTAAGCTGTCTAACTCCAGCGGGCTTGAAGGCACCCACTGCAGCAGGACCATCTTTCCTGGCATCAGGTGCTGAAACTGTTTCTTGCAAGAGGTGAGCATCATGATTTTTAACTCAATTATTAGACCACTCATGAGGGCTATGGTGCCCTCACTCTGTTGTGCTGAAGCTGAGCCATGTTAATTAAATACTTTTTAGTCAAATAGGGGGATGCTCTTGGGCATCCAGTCTTACAGGTGAGTTGCTGACCCAGCAAAGTGTAGAATCATCTTCACTGTCTCTCACTCTCTAGAGTTAGAGACTCTGTCCGATGAGTCACCATGGTCACTAGCTTAATTATAGCTCCCTATAAGCAGCACCACTGAGGGAGCCGTTACAGAGAAGATGCCAATTTAGGCATGCTGCCCTCATGGAGCAGTCTATGTAGTCTCCAGTCACCCTCACTGAATGCCTAGATGTGAACATGCAAATCTAGGGCCAAGGCCTCCTTGAGCACCAGCTTCCCTCCATCTCACCACCTGGAAAATGTCTGGCCAACATCTGCTGATAAAGCCTGCTCCCTGGCAGTTCAAACCATCACTTCCAGCAGGAAGAACTTTATTAGTCTTTGTTGAGTGGATGAGCTGTTCAATTTAGGCTAGAGAATTAGCTAACCCATTTGGGAGCACTGCTTATTGCAATCCCCAGCATCTCACCTTCGAGTACCTCACACTCTTGATTAACTCAAGTTGGGCACACCTGGCACCTATCTCTGCTCATGATGCCTCACACCAAGGCCATCCCATGTTTGCCCTCCCGACTAGCGCTGGGTCCCTCAACGGGCTCAGTCATGCTTTCCCACTGGCCAGTGAGACCCTAACATTTCAACGGGTCCTCTCGTCAACTCTCTGGCTATAAAAAACCAATGTTTAGTGGCCAATACTTCAGTCAGAAAAACTGGAACAGTTTTGCTCTTTCTCATTGTAGGGCTTCCCTACACAGTCTTCCACAAGGACAAAATTACTCTGAGTTCTTGCCCAAGAGTGCTACCTAAAGTTGTTTCTCACTTTCATTTTATTTGGATAATACACCTCCAGGCCCACAAATAGCAAAACCCAGGCCCCAGGGAAGAGAGGCACTTGCCTTCCTCGTCTGCCTGTGGCCCCACCCACAGTCCACCCCACCACGCCATCTCAGGGCCCCCCCCCCCATGCCTGTCTGCCCCCACTCTCCAGCATGTCATCTCCACGCACCGTCTGCCACATGCTCCCCCCCCCCCATGGCAAGCGACAGCCAGGGAGGGAGGGGCGGGGCATGAGTGGGGTGGGGTGGTACACGATGAGGCGTAGTTGAGATCAAGCAGGGAAGGGGGGGTAGTGCTATATGTAAAAGAGCTGTATGACTGCTCAGAGCTCTGCTATGAAAGTGGAAACGAGCTAGTTGACGGTCTGTGGGTTAAGTTTAGAGGAGCGGGCAACAATGGGGATGTCATAGTGGGAGTCTGCTATAGACCACCAGACCAGAAGGAGGAGGTGAATGAGGCATTCTGTGGACAACTAGGAGAAGTTTCCAGCTCACAAGTCCTGGTTCTCATGGGGTACTTCTATTAGGCTGACATTTTCTGGGAGGGCAATACCGCAGTGCACAGGCAATTCAGGAAGTTTCTGGAGAGTGCTGAGGACAACTTCCTAGTACAAATGCGGGAGGAACCAACTAGGGGCCTTGCACCTGTCAACTTGCTGCTCACAAACAGAGAAGATTTGATTGGGGAAGTAGAGGTGAATGGCAAACTGGGCAGCAGTGACCATGAGATCATAGAGTTCAAGATGCTGATTAATGGAAAGAAGCAAAACACGGACCCTGGACTTCAGAAAAGCAGATTTTTGGCTCTCTTGGGAAGCTGATGGCCAGGATCCCTTGGGAAACTGATAAGAAGGCGAAAGACATCCATGAGAGCTGGCTGTATTTTAAATTTCCAAAGGGCTAGCCGTGTTAGTCTACCCCAGCAAAAAAAAACTAGTCATGTGGCACTTTAAGACTGACAGATTTATTTTTCGCATGAGCTTTCGTGGGAGAAAATCCCACTTTGTCAGATGCTTCGAAGATGGGTGAACTTACAGAATGAAATGAAAATAAATGCAAGGGGGTGTCAAACATAGGATCAGGTCATAAAGTAACAGCAAATCAGAGCAGTTGTTAGGTTTAAACCATGGGAAGCCTGAAGTCAAATTACCTTTTGTAATGGGGGAAAAACCCATACTCTCGATAAAGTCCTGCTTTCATAGAATCATAGAACCACAGGGTTGGAAGGGACCTCAAAGGTCATCTGGTCCAACCCCCTGCCAGAGGCAGGACCACTCCCACTAAACCATCCCAGTCATGGTTTTGTCCAGCCGGGCCTTAAACACCTCCAGAGATGGAGACTCCACCACCTCCCTAGGCAGCTCATTCCAAGACTTCACCACTCTCCTAGTAAAAAAGTTTTTTTCTAATATCCAGCCTCGACCTCCCTAACTGTAACTTGAGACCATTGTTCCTCGTTCTGTCCTCCGTTACTACCAAGAATAGTCGAGCTCCATCTTCCTTGGAGCATCCCTTCAAGTAGCTGAAGGTTGCTATCAAATCCCCCCTCAATCTTCTCTTCTGCAGACTAAATAAGCCTAATGCTTTCAGTCTTTCCTCATAGGGCTTGTGCTCCAGCCCTTTAATCATTTTGGTTGCCCTCCTCTGAACTCTCTCTAGCATGTCCCTGTCCTTTTTGTAGTGGGGAGCCCAAAACTGAACACAGTATTCTAGATGTGGCCTCACCAGTGCAGAATAGAGGGGAATGATCACATCCCTTGATCTGCTGGTAATACTTCTTTTGATGCAGCCCAGTATGCCATTGGCCTTTTTGGCAGCAAGAGCACACTGCTGACTCATATCTAGCTTCCCATCCACCATGACCCCCCCAGGTCCTTTTCTACACTGCTGCTACTTAGCTGAATGTTTCCCAGCCTGTAGCGGTGCATGGGTTTTTTTTGTCCCAAATGCAGGATTTTACACTTATCCTTATTGAACCTCATAAGATTTCTATTGGCCCACTGTTCCAATTTATCTAGGTCTCCCTGAATCCTGTCCTTGCCCTCCAACGTGTCTACTGGTCCCCCCAGCTTGGTGTCATCTGCAAACTTACTGAGACTGCAGTCTATTCCATCATCCAGATCATTGATGAAAATGTTGAACAGAACTGGCCCCAGGACCGACCCCTGGGGCACACCACTCGTTACTGGTTGCCAGCTAGACATGGAACCATTGATTCCTACACGCTGAAACCGTTGATCTAGCCAGTTTTCTAGCCACCTTATAGTCCACCTATCCAACCCATACTTCCTTAATTTGCCAATGAGAATGCTGTGGGAAACTGTATCAAAAGCCTTGCTAAAATCAAGGTATATCACATCAACGGTTCTTCCTGCATCCAGAAAACCAGTCATCTGATCATAGAAGGAGATGAGATTGGTCAGGCATGATTTACCCTTGGTAAATCCATGCTGACTGTTCCTGATCACTTTATTTTCCTCTAACTGTTTGAGGATGGATTCTTTGAGAACCTGCTCCATAATTTTTCCAGGGATTGAGGTGAGGCTGACTGGTCTATAATTCCCTGGATCCTCCTTTTTCCCTTACTTGAAAATAGGCACTACATTTGCTTTTTTCCAATCCTCTGGCACCTCCCCCGTTCTCCATGAGTTTTGAAAGATAACGGCCAGCGGTGCTGCTACCTTCTTGTTATCCTTTACATCCCTCGCTATCCGCAACTCCATTTGTCCTTTGGCCTTTCTGATTTTATCCCTGCAGTCCCTAGAAATATCTTTATATGCCTCCTTGGTCATCTGACCAAGCTTCCACTTCCTATAAGCTTCCTTTTTATGTTTAAGCTCAGAGCAGAGTTCTCTGCTAAGCCATTCTGGCTGTTTTACATGTTTGCTGTTCTTTCTCCTAATTGGAATGGCAACTTCCTGTGCCCTTAGCAGGGTTTCTTTAAAATATAACCAACTCTCTTGGACTCCTTTCCCCTTCAGATTAGCTTCCCAAGGGATCCTGCCCATCAGTTCCCTGAGGGACCCAAAATCTGCTTTTTTGAAGTCCAGGGTTTGTGTTTTGCTTCCTTCCTTTAATCAGCAGCCTGAACTCAACCATGTCATGGTCACTACTGCCTAGCTTGCTATTTACCTCTACCTCCCTGATCAACTCTTCCCTGTTTCTGAGCAGCAGGTCAAGAGTTGCAAGGCCCCTAGTTGGTTCCTCTAGCATTTGTACCAGAAAGTTGTCCCCAACACTCTCTAAAAACTTCCTGGATTGCCCATGCACTGCTGTATTGGCCTCCCAGCAGATGTCAGGGTAATTGAAGTCCCCCATGAGCACCAGGGCCTGTGATCTAGAAGCTTCCGCTGGTTGTCCATAGAACACCTCATCCACCTCCTGCTTCTGGTCTGGTGGTCTATAGCAGACCCCCACCACAACATTCCCCTTGTTGCTTTCCCCTCTCAATGTAACCCACAGACTTTCTACTGGCACACTTCCACTTCCATAATGGAGCTCTTAGCAGTCATAGAGCTCTTTTACATATAGTGCTACTCCTCCCCGTCTTCTTCCCTGCCTGTCCTTCCTGAACAGTTTATACCCATCCACGGCAGAGCTCCAGTCATGTACACTATCCCACCACGTCTCTGTTATTCCAATGATATCATAGTTCCTTGTCTGCACTAGTACTACCAATTCTTCCTGTTTATTTCCCAGACTCCTCACATTAGTGTATAGGCACCTAAGATACCCGGCCAATTTCACTACTTTGTCATTTTGATTTTCAATTCTATTACATATACCTCCTTGCATTTTTTCTAGGAGTTATCCTCCCCCACTCACCTCACGTATTAGGGCTTCAGTAGAACATTTAAGACAATTATTTGATTCCCCCCCCCATGTTCCAACTACCTTCTCTTTTATTTCTGGTGTTACAGTCCCAGCAACCCCCAAGTTCCATCCCTTTCCCCAGATCTCCCATATTCTCACTTACCTGTGGGCTTTGGTCTCCTTCCCCCTGTGAACCTAGTTTAAAGCTCTCCTCACTATGTCTGCCAATCTGTGCCCAAATATGTTCTTCCCCTTCCTGGACAGATGAAGGCCATCTCTGCCTGTCAATCCGCCTTCCTGAAACAATACTCCATGGTCAAGGAAGCCAAATCCCTCCTGACCACACCATCTACGCAGCCAGGCCGTCACCTCTAGGATGCATCTGTCTCTCCTCAGGCCTCTAGCCTTGACTGGAAGGATTGAGGAGAACACCACCTGTGCTCCAAACTCCTTCACCCTCGCTCCCAGAGCCTTGAGGTCACCTTTGATCTGCTGAGGAGCACCTCTCACAGTATTATTGGTACCCACATGGATAAGAAGCATGGGGTAGTAGTCTGAGGGGCGGATGATTTTTGACAATCCTTCCGTAATGTCTCGGATACAGGCACCTGGCAGGCAGCATGCCTCTCTAGAGGCCTTGTCAGGGCAACAGATTGGTGGCTCTTTTCCTCTCAGGAGTGAGTCCCCAATCACCACAACCCTACGTTTCCTCTTAGGTGAGATGGCTGTGATCTCCCTAGCCTGTGGGGTGCATGGCATCTCCTCTACCTCCTGCATTGCCTCTAGTGCCGCATAACAGTTCCTCACCACAATGGATGGTGGGATGTGAAAAATGGATGGTGGGATGTGACAGAATTTAGCTTGCATATTAATTTAAGTTTAGCTGGTTCTCTTTGAAGTCTTGATATCCCAGCCGCATCTCTGACGACAGTCATTAACAAATCATTTATCGAGTGATTAGAAAGATGGCAGTGTTCAGCAACTGGTTTCTTTGTTCTGTGATTTCTGATATCAGCTCTGTGTTCATTTATCCTTTTGCGCAGCGATTGTCCTGTTTGTCCAATGTATAAGGTGTTGGGGCATTTCTTGCACATGATGGCATAGATCACATTAGTAGATGAGCAGGTAAATGAGCCTTTGATGGAGTAGCAGACTTGATTAGGACCTGTGATGGTATCTGTTGTGCAGATATGTGGGCAGACTTGGCAGCGTGGTTTGCTGCAGGGGTGTGTGCCTGCTTAAGTGTTTCTGTTGTTAGATCTGTAGTTGCTGGTGCATATCTGTTTAAGATTGGGCAGTTGTCTGTAGGCAAGGAGAGGTCTGTCTCCCAATGCTTCAGAGAGAGAGGGATCATCTTTTATAATAGGCTGTAGGTCCTTAATGATCTGTTGCAGAGGTCTGACTTGAGGGGGTGTATGTGGTGACTAGTGGTGTTCTGTTGTTTTCTTTCTTGGGCCTCTCCTGTAGCAGATGGCTTTGGGGAACCCGTCTAGCTCTGTCAATTTGTTTTCTTACTTCCCCAGGTGGGTACTGTAGTTTCAAGAGTGCTTGCTAGAGATCCTCAAGATGTCTGTCTCTGTCTGAGGGATCAGAGCAGATGCGATTATATCTCAGGGCTTGGCTGTAGACAATGGCTCGTGTGGTGTGTTTAGGATAGAAGCTCGAAGGATGTAGGTAACTATACCGATCAGTAGGTTTTTGGTACAGGGTGGTGGTGATGTGTCTATCCCTGATTTGTACTGTAGTGTCAAGAAAGTGGATCTCCTGTGTGGAGTGTTCCAGGTTCAATTTGATGGTGGAGTGGAAATTGTTGAAATCTCTGTGAAAATCTTCAAGAGCATCCCTGCCATGTGGCCAGATGATGAAGATGTCATCAATGTAGCATAGGTAAAGAAGAAGTGTTTTGGGATGAGACTTGAGGAAACGTTGTTCTAAGTCACCCATATAGATGTTGGCATATTGTGGTGCCATGCAGGTGCCCATAGCAGTTCCACTGACTTGGAGGTATAAATGATGCTGAAATCTGAAGTGGTTGTGGGTGAGCACAAAGTCACAAAGTTCAGTCACAAGCTGTGTTGTGGCATCATCTGGGATGGGTCTTCTAATAGCTTGTAATCCATCCTTGTGTGGGATGTTGGTGTAAAGAGCATCTATATCCATAGTGGCCAGAATGGTGTTTTCTGGAAGTTCTCCAATGGACTGCATTTTCCTCAGGAAGTCCGTGGTGTCTTGAAGATAGCTAGGGCTGTTGATAACATAGGGTCTGAGGAGGGAGTCCACATAGCCAGATAGGCCGGCAGTAAGAGTGCCAATGCTTGAGACGATGGGGCGTCCAGGGTTTCCTTTTTTTATGGATTGTAGGTAGTAGATAGAACATCCCGGGCCGTGGTTCTAGTGGTGTTTCTGTCTTTATATGTTCCTGTGCTGTCTTAGGGCGTTTCTTGAGTAGGCGTTGTAATGCCTTTTGGTATTCCTCAGTGGGGTCAGAGGAAAGTGGTCTGCACAATGTTGTGCTGGAGATTTGTTTATAAGCCTCCCGGTCATAATCCAATTTATTCATGCTGATAACTACACCTCCTTTGTCAGCCTCCTTAATGATAATGTCAGCGTTGTTTCTAAGGCTGTGGATGGCATTGCATTCTGCAGGGCTGAGGTTATGATGTAAAGGATGTTGTTTGTCCACGATTTCAGCCTTGGCACAGTGGCGGAAACAATCAATGTAGAACTCAAGTCTCTTGTTTCGACCCTCTGGATGAGTCAACAAAGAATATTTCTTCTTGTAGTGTTTGGAGGAAGGTATCTGTGTGTCAGTGCAATGATCTGTGGTGTTATGGAAATATTCTTTGAGTCTTAGACAGCAAAAGTAGGCCTCTAGGTCACTGCAGAATTTTGTCTTATGTGTGGGGGTTGTGGGGCAGAAGGAAAGTCCCCGAGATAGCACAGATGCCTCTGCTGGAGTAAGTGTGTACCTTGAGAGATTAACAATGTTGCTGGCTGGGTTGTAGGTGTCACTCTTGTTTTTTAAAAGAACCCCTGCTAAGAGCGCAGGAAGATACTATTCCGATGAGCAGAAAGAACAGCAAATGTGGAAGGCACCCAAAGTGGCTTAACAGAGAACTCTGCAGTGAGCTGAAACATAAAAAGGAAGCTTACAAGAGGTGGAAGCTTGGACAGATGACTAGGGAAGCATACAAAGATATTGCTTGGGACTGCAGGGATAAAATCAGAAAGGTCAAAGGACAATTGGAGCTGCAGCTAGCAAGGGATGTGAAGGATAATAGGAAGGGGTTCTACAAGTATGTCAATAACAAGAAGAGGATCAGGGATGGTGTAGGTCCCTTACTGAATGGGGCAGGTAGCCTTGTGGTGGAGGATGCAGAAAAGGCTGAAGTGCTCAATGGTTTTCTTTAACTTCAGTTTTCACAGGGCCAGCTCCCAGCCCACTACACTGGGTACAGCAGATTGGAGAGAAGACAGGCCCTTGGTGATGAAAGGTCAGGTTAGGGACTGCTTAAAGAAGTTGGATGTGCACAAGTCTATGGGGCTGCATGAACTAGATTCGAGGGAGTTCACCGATGAGATTACAGAACCACTGGCCGCTATCTTTGAAAACTCGTGGTGAATGGGGGAGGTGCCAGAGGACTGGAAAAAAGAAAATATGGTACCTATCTTCAAGAAAGAGAAAAAAGAGGATCAGGGGAATTACAGCCCTGTAAGCCTCACTTCAATCCCTGGAAAAATCATGACACAGGTTCTCAAAGAATCCATCCTGAAATGCTTGGAGTTAAAGAGAGTGATCAGAAACAGTCAGCATGGATTCACCAAGGCTAAATCATGCCTGACCAACCTCATTGCTTTCTGTGATGAGATGACTGGATTTCTGGATGCGGGAAGAGCCATTGATGTGATATACCTTGACTTTAGCAAGGCTTTTTATATGGTTTCCCACAGCATTCTCATCAGCAAGTTAAGGAAGTATGGGTTGGATACATGGACCATAAGGTAGATAGAAAACTGGCTAGATCGACGGTTTCAGCAAGTGGGAATCAGTGACACAATGTCTAGTTTGCAACCAGTAACGAGTGATGTGCCCTGGGGTCGGTCCTAGGGCCGGTTCTGTTCAACATTTTCATTAATGATCTGGATGATGGGCTAGATTGCACGCTCAGTAAATTTGTGGATGACACCAAGCTGGGGGGGGGGGGAATGGTAGACACACTGGAGGGCAGAGACAGGCTTCAGGGAGACCTAGACAAATTGGAGCAGTGGCCAAAAAGAAATCTCATGAGATTCAACAAGGACAAGTGCAAAGCCCTGCACTTGGGACAGATAACCCCCATGCACTGCTACAGGCTGGGGAGCAATCAGCTAAGTACCAGCACTGAAGAAAAGGACCTGGGGGTTATGGTGGATGGGAAGCTGGGTATGAGTCAGCAATGTGCCCTTGTCGCCAAAAAGGCCAATGGCATAGTAGGCTGCATCAGCCGAAGTGTTGCCAGAAGCTCAAGGTATGTGATTATTCCCCTCTATTCAGCATTGGTGAGGTCACATCTGGAGTACTGTGTCCAGTGTTGGGTACCCCTCTACAAAAAAGGATGTGGACAAAGTAGAAAGAGTCCAGTGGAGGGCAACAAAAATGATCAAGGGGCTGAAGCCAGGGCTGTCCCTAGGGTGGTGCGGGGCTCTGGGTGAATCGCTTTCTGCGGGACCCTTACCCACCACAGCACTGGGGGGCGGGGCCAGCCAGCCCATGGGAGTGTCTGACAAGGCACATCATTCCCTAACCCCTCCAGGTTCCTGTGGCTGAATATCAGGAGCCAACAAGCTCCGCAAATTGGAGTAGGAGTGATGGTGATGGATCATACTGTTCCTGGGCTTTCCAGCCCTGCCCTTCCCATGAACTTTGCTGTGATGCTTGCCTTCCTTCCCCACAATCTTCTGAGTGGCAGCATGAGAGTGGGGAGCAGGGGAGGATAGAGTAGGGTGTCAGGAGAGTAAGAGAAGTGTAGCTGGGTGGCAGGCACCAAGGAAGGCAGCACAGCAGCTGCAATTTCTCATGCTGGTCCTGCCCTAGGCCAAATGTCTGGACATGCTGCAGGGCAGAAAATTTAAAAAGGCTCTGGCCTTTTCCCAGCTTACAGATGCATGCAAACCAGGTGAGGGAACCCATGAGGGAAACAAGTCAATTTCACTCAGGATGAGAAAAGCAAGAAGGATCCACCCAGAAAGAACAAGAACAAAATACAGGATGAAAGTTATGGCTGATCACCAGCCATTTACAATGATCACATGGGAGCTCTGAGGAAGCAAGACACAAGAAGTTCTATAGATTTACTTAAGAATCAGCAAATATAAAAGATGGGTAAAAAAGATGAAAACTTACCCAGTATCTGTGGTAAAAAGAGCAGGCAACAATAATTGTCACCTACTCACTCTGGGATGGGTAGGGAGAATTCAAACATCAAGAGATTAGTTTAAAAACACAGTATAATCTCCCCCCTCCCCCCCCCCCGACTTATTTTTGCTATTCTTGTGATTTTTGATCTCTTGAAACTGGCAATACAGTATAAATTAATACCATATACTTCACTCAAGTAATGCCTTTCCCTAACTGTATTCTTTGTGCTAGTGTAGCAGGCTTCTGTAGCCACAATGTAGGGAGACAGAGAGAGAAAATTAATGGAATGTACCTTTTAAAGCATCTGTTAGGCAACACTGTATCTGTTCTTTAATATCATAACTGAAATAACTAACTCAGTTTAATAGACATTGTAACCAATGTCCAACAAAGCTTGATGTTGTAAATTTAGAACTCTATTTTGTATTCTTGATAAAACTTCTTTTAGGTTTATACACTAGAATTTCATTTAAATGTGTGAACAAGATGTGTGATGCAATCAGTCAATACCAGTGTGTCCTGATGAAATGCAAGTACTACCTTAGTGGCTAAGTGATGCAAACAACTCCCACAAAAGCGCGGGTCCACCCCAGAAAGAAAAGAAGAAAACACAAAGCGAAAGTCATGTCTGTAAATGGCTGGTGATCAATGATCACACAGGATCCCTGGCCCAGCCTGCCCTCCAGCCTCACCACTTGGCGGAGTGGGGAGGCAGTCCTTGACCTGGCCTGCCTGCCATCCTCTTGCCTGGCCACCAACCCAGCATGACCCGGGGCCCAGAGGGGCATGTGTGATGGTGTGCACCCTGGGTTATGATCTACATGATTTTCCTGTTCACTTGTACACTGTAATTGTATGATTTGCTGCCAATTGCACCATGCAAAGTTTCTGTGTGGATGCTAATAACCTATTCTACATGATTTCTATGATGATATATTTCCTACAACTTCATACGTGTGAACAAACATGTAACATGTTTTCTATGGCTCAGGGATAAGGAAAGAGACAGAGGTCTCTCCCAGCAGCAGTGAGCCTGACAGACAAAGGTATGCTAATGGAGGTGTCTGTGAAGAGACAAAAGAATCACCTCAGCCCTGAAAGGGAGAGACTGAGGGATTTGGAAACACTGAGACAAGCATCTGACAAAGTGGATTTTCTCCCACGAAAGCTCATGCGAAAAATAAATCTGTTAGTCTTTAAGTGCCACACGACTCCTTGGTTTTTTTGCTGGACTAGACTAACATGGCTATCCCTTTGGAAATTGAGACCTGGAAGTTTTAAAAGGTTTTTTGAGCTGGGACTTTCCATCTTGAAACAACTCCAAGCAAGATATGGGCCCTGCCTGGCCTCAGGCAGAGACTGGCCATGCAAACATCTAACAGCCAAACACCTTGAGCTAAACTTGTTTGGACTTAAAGGTTAGTTTAAGTAGAAGTATTAGGTTAGCATGTGTGGTTTGCCTTTTGTTTTCTTGCGGCCTTTTCTGACTTACCTATACTGTGATTCTGCCATGCTTGGCCATATTGTCACTTAGAATTATAATCTGACCAATAAACTAGTAGTTGTTTTACCTACAGCTGTGTGATCTTTAGAGGGTGTGAGTGAAGGAGGCTGGGCACAATCCATTTCTTTGTTAAATGGAGGGACTTGAGTGTGTGGTGGTTGGGAGTGGTTCCCAATCTCTGTAGACAGTGGCTCCTGGTGTAGTAACAGGGGCCGGGGGTGCTTGCTGGGGGATCCTCCCTCGAGTAGCCAGGGGGCATACACCCACTACATGCAAGAGGCTGGAGTGGACTGACTAAGGAGTGAGTGGTCACTTGGCAAAGCGAGATGAATCAGGGTTCAGGAGTGGGAATTGGGAGGTCACAGCAACACACTGAACGGGATCTGGGGAGCGGTCTGTCACAGCATGATCCCTGATCTACCTGCCCCCCACTAGCCAATGTGAATCGGGGCCCAGGGAAAGTCTTGGATCCCCAGCATCCTTGTTCCCCCTCCAGGCTCAGGCTCAGGATCCCACCAGACTCCCCCCAGTACTTACCTGGCTGTGTGTTCCCTGGGCTGGTGCTGGCAGCGTCTGCTGGGGGAGGAAAGGGTTGAACCTCCCTCCCCTCCACCTAAATGCTCAGCTGGAGGCTCCAGGGGAAGGTGCAGCAGGCAGCCCAGCTATTCACCAGCAGAGCAGGGGCTGAGTGAGCCTTTGTCTGCCGGCCAAAATCATTAAGGGCTCACTGTGGGAGAAGTGGGGCTTGTGCCAATCCCTGCCATGGGGGGGGCAGGGGTGCAGGACCCCCCAAAGTGCGGGGCCAATGTCAAATGTCCCATTTGACCTACCCTAAGGACCGCTCTGGCTGAAGCACAAGACTTACAAAGAGAGCCTGAAGGACCTAGGCTTATTTAGCCTGCACAAGAGAAGACTGAGGGGGAATTTAATAGCAACTTTCAACTACTTGAAGGGGTGCTCCAAGGAGGAGGGAGCTCGGCTGTTCTCAGTAATAACAGAGGACAGCACAAGGAGCAGTGGCTTCAAGTTGCAGCTGGGGAGGTCGAGGCTGGATATTAGGAAAAACTTTCTCACTTGGAGGCTGGTGAAATATTGGAATAGGTTACCTAGGGAGGTGGTGGAAGCTCTGTCTTTGGAGCTATTTAAGGCTTGGTTAGCCAAAACCCTGGCTGGGATGATTTAGTGAGAGTGGTCCTGCTTTTTCACAGGGGGTTGTACTAGATGACCTCATGAGGTCCCTTCCAACCCTATGATTCTAAGAAGAGGGATAGAAGTACAAAATAGCTGATTGGGGACGGGGAACACAGCACATGATGGAGTCAAGTGGGTCCTTTGGTGAAGCAAGTGTAGGGAAGGCTGCAGGTGGAAAAGGCCTGGACCCTTTTAAGTTGCCACTACCCCCATCCCCCCCAAGCCCTACTTCTTGTCAGCAGGCCTGTATACCCACCTGTTTTCTTCCCAGGTCTCACCCATCATAAGAAGAAGCCAAACATCAACCCCTAGCTGTGATCAGCTTCTCAGACTATCTGGGAAGAATGAAGCCATTAAAGAATTCCTCTAGACTACCTTTTGCTGACAGAATGAAGGGTCAGCCCATCTCCATTCAAAGACTGTCAAAATGGGTCTTGGACTGTGTTAAGCCATGCTACGAGGAGGCCCCTTTAGGTCTGCTCAGCAGATTAAGGCACACTCTGCCAGAACCCTCGCAGTTGCTGCTACATCTCTGTCAGGAATCTCAATTTCACAGATTTATAAAGCTACTTCCTGCAGGTCTGTACACACCTCCACACAGCACTGCTTTTTGCAAGAATGCTCAAGCTCAAATGTCTGTTTCAGCACAGCTGTCCTGCTGTTATTCCAATAAATTACAAGCCTCCCCCAACCTCTTTCAGGGCACAGACCACTACTTATGGGTCCCCCAGGAGCAGGATACATGTGTATGGCTATTTGACAAAGACAGAATGATTATTTAGTGTAACTGTGGTTCATGAAGATGTCCTCAGATAGTCCAAGGCCACCCTTTTCACCTCCTACTATGGAATACCTGCCAATCTGGATTCTGTTTTAGTAAAGAAAGTGGACAATGGCGTTGGCCACCCTATTCTTTATGCCCTCAGCTGCAGAATGCCAAAGAGCATGTAGGGTATAGCCGCAATTGCAAAAAGCTTTCAAGCTTGCATGCATGGCAAGCATGTGCACTAGAAGTGGATGATGTGGAGCGAGCACATCCAAAAACCACACTAACTGCAGGGTAAGTAACTATTCCTTCGCCCAAGTCAACTGGTATCAGGTACTGTTAACTAAATTAATGTCACACAAGTGTTGCTTTAATTGTTTACCTATAATTACTTCAGTACAAAAGTATCCATGAACCTATAACTAAATTCATAACAATGTAGTCAACGAAGACCTCACATGTTCATTCAAATGGAGTTTGCTGCTCAACAAATACCACAAAAACAAGCTGTTCCTCCTGTAACAAACGCTGATATTTCCCTCCTGTCCAATTCACTCACTGTTAGTGGATGTATTTGATAAAAGATGCAAAGAAATGGTTTTGGAGTTGGTAGTGTTACATAAACTTTATTGGATGTCCTCAAATCTGTACCTTTCACACTCACTGTTTATGAATTCATCCTTCTTCAGGTAGGAAGATCATTTTACAATGCCAGCTTTGACTGCGCTACTATCTCTGAATAACCATCCTCAAAGCTGAAGGGTCTTCTTTTAGGGCAGGGGTCTCAAACACACTGCCTGTGGGCCGCATGTGGCCCCTAAAGCTATATCCTGCGGTCTGCAATAACGCTAGTGTTACCAGTATTTGCAATATTGTTGTATGAAAAGGTTTCAGGGGTGCAGCCCTCATGCTAATGTACTAGTCCTCATGTGGCCCTTTACTATGACTCATGTGGCCTTCATGATGATTTGAGTTTGAGACCCCTGTTTAGGGTATGACCACACATAGTCCTTAAATTGAAATAATGAGGAGTATTTTGATTTAAAAGATTGCAGATCCACACTATGGTTCCTTATTTCAAGATAAGGAGCTCCCTTACCTTGCAATAAGGAAAGTCATTTCGATAAACTAAAACCTAGTATTATATCAAAACAACAGTTAAATCAAAACTGCTATTTCAAAATAGTGTGAAGGTGTTATTTCAATGTAACTGTTATTTCCATTTAACACTTTTGCCCTTCTCCTTCCCAGGGTGCTATCCTTTTTCTATATATTGGATGGGGCATGGCCCTTCTAGGGAGCCATGTTGCCACACCTCCCATGGTGCCCCTCTCCTAAATCAAACTAGCAAATACTGTCCATGGACATGCTAGTTAAATCTGTGTTTCTAGTGGGGGCATGTTAAATCGATTTAATGATTTTTATAGCAACTTTAATAAATCGATTTAACTTAAATTGAGTTAACTGGCTAAGTGCAGACATAGCCTAAGTAAGTGATTGTGTGACATAAGGGTATGTGTGCCCCACATGCAGTCATTGGCAAATTTTTCTCTTGGTGATAGCTGTTGGGTCAGCTCTGACACCTTCTGATGTCACAACTAAGGAGGCTCAGTCCAGACTAATTTCGCTCATAGTTACACGAGGCTTTCCCTAGTCTGAACTAAGAAATTTCTCAGTTTGGACTAGGGAAAGCTTAGTTCGATGTGCTTAGTTTGAACCAGGTGCGGGCAAGACTCAGACTAATGTTTATTTTGACCTTAAGAAGTAAGTTCAAACTAGAATGTGTGGTTAGTTCAAACTAACCCAAAGTTGGTTTGAACTAAGCTTGCACTTCTTAGTTCAGACTAGGAAGTCCAAACTAACTGTGGCTAGTTTAGACATAGCCGAGGGCTCTGCCAATCACATTGCCCTTCAGTTCCTTCTTAATGTCTGTTATGGTCACTGGAACTGCTCTATCCTGGGGCCTACAAGTGTTCCTTGGTGAACTTTGTTTCTCTTTTTTTCAGCAAATAGTTCTTGTTCATACGTGGTTATAAAGTGGGTTGGAGTCCATGAAAGCTTATCCCTGAAGAAGTGTTCGTCTTTAAGGTGCCACAGGATTCTTGTTGGCTTTATAGTTGGTTACTTTTCTTTTCTTCAAAGTGTCTGATGAAGTGGGATTTTCTCACATGAAACCTCATGCAATAAATGAATTTGTTAGTCTTTAAGAGCCAAAGGACTCCTTGTTTGTTTTATTGAACTAGACTAAAACAGCTGCTCCTTTGGAAATTGGCTACATTTCTTTTCTAGTACTTAGCATTAATTTCCCCCATTACCTGTGGAGTTGCTTCCACGCACCAAGCCTTATGCCTCATGCAGCAAGGCTATGCCTCTGAACAACCCACACTCTAGGTGTCTTAAGTGCTCTGGGGAAGCTCACATTTGGGAGCACTGCAAGAGTTGCAGGGACTTCAAGCCTCAGCCTAAAAAGGGCCAGGACACTAAGGTAAAGTCCAGCTTAGTGGAAGTGATGCTCAGACCTCTCTTGGAGCCAGCCCAGTCAAGCTCATCACTGACCATCTCAGCGTCAGTCAGGAGCACTCCTGCAGCTGTCTGAGAGTCTCAGCACCATACACCATCTCTGGTGCTGAAGAAAAGTCAAAAGTAGTGCCAGCTGAGACGGGACATTCCCTGATACTGAGGATGGCCAAGGATGGAGACCAGAGTAGACTGAGACCTGCTTCAGGCCCCTCTGACATTCCAGGAGCTCACTAGCAGCAGCTGACTCTCATCTCATCACAGGTACCACTGACTATGTCTACACAGCACTTTTATTTTGAAATAACATTCATTATTTTGAAATAAAAGAAATTAGGTCTACACGATGTTTTCTTATTTTGAAAGGACGGATCCCGTCCTTTCAAAATAAGAATTGTTGTTCTGAAACAGTAAAACCTCGATGTTTTCGAAACGGCTATTATTTCGGAAGGGATATTTCGAAATAATGCCGTGTAGACCTGTTGTTTCGAAACAACTTTTCGAAACAACAGGCCAATTGGCGTTATTTCGGAATATCCCTTTCAAAATAACGGCCATTTCGATTGCGGGGTTTTCCTTATTTCGAAATGAGCCCTTTTGAAATAAGGGTTTTATTTTGAAATAAGTCATTTTTAAAGGGCTTATTTTGAAATAAAACTGTGTGTGTAGCCAAAGCCACTGGGTCTCACACCAAATGATCCACTGGTACTGATGGGGCAACATGGTAATGGGACGAGGACAGTGACAGCCACACTGGAGGCCTTTGCTGCAGTAAAAGACACACACTCACCAACAGTGCCGGCAAAGCTACAGGCTATGGTGCTGTGCCAGGATTTTGTTGTTTAGCCCCCATGGTACTTTTTCAGTCCTCTTACTTTGTTTCTTAATTTGAGGTATACATTTAAACTGCACCTCTATTATGGTGTTTTTAAAAAGTTTCCATGCAGCTTACAGGACTTTCACTTTTGGCAAAGTACCTTTTAATTTCTGTTTAACTTCCTCATTTTTGTGCAGTTTCCCCTTTCTGAAATTAAATGCTACCGTGGTGGGCTGCTTTGGTGTTTCCTCCCTTCCCTGTCCCACGCCACATACGAGCCATGTCTACACTGGGGTGGGGGTACTATTTTAAGTCAAGGCAACAAGGCTCACTTTCAGGGCTCAGAACCTGCACCCTGCCATGCTCTGGCTCCAGAGCCCCGATCTGGACCTGGGAGACTGAGCCACTTGCTATTGATGCTGGCGAGCAGCTGGGACCTGGATCAGGACCCCAAGCCACTTGGTGCAAGTGGCAAGGGGCTGGGAGCCTAATCTGCCTCCTGCCTCAAGTGGCAAGTGGAGTGGAGCCCAAGCCAGCCCCATGCCATTTGCCACTACCAGCAGGCTGTGCGGAATCTGGTCAATTTCACAGGCTACTCCTGATCTCAGGCTAGCCAGTGAAATTGACCAGTGTGGGTAACTGGGCTGGCTACATGACCTTATAGCATGAGCACTGTGTCACTTCATGCTATAGCTCCTGACAGCCATACATCAGTCAACTATTTTATGTTTTTGACCCTTATACAAACAAACAATCCCTGAAATGGTTGAGTGTGACAGCTGTATCCTATGCAAACCTGTTTGGTTCTGGAAGATGTGCACTTCGGTTCCACAGTATGGTCTCTGTCTCTCTCATCGATTCAGAGGGTATGTCTACGCTGGAGCCTTAGGTCAATTTAACCTTCCTTAAGTCAACCTAAGGAAAGCTGTATCTACATTTGGAATTTATTGTCGACTTAAGTGCGTCTTTAAGTCGACTTAATGGGCACGTCTACATGGCTCTTTTATTTCGAAATAACACTCGTTATTTTGAAATAAAAAAAATTTAGTCTACACGACGTATCAATATTTCGAAAGGACAGACCTCGTCCTTTCGAAATAACGATCGTTATTTCAAAAAAGTTAAACCTACCCCCCCCTCGAAATAGCCATTATTTCAAAACAGTGTGAACATGCTATTTCACTTGGGGAGGGGACTGCAGGCACCCGTGGGTGGCTGCACAGGCCTGCAGGCACCCGCGGGGTGAAGGGCAGCCCGGCACCTCACCCCCTGGCTTAAAGCCTGGGGTCCCACAAACCCCGCCACGGGGTCTGGGGCGCCCGGCTGGATCCCGCCACTGGGGCTGCCCCCAAACCCCGCTGTGGGGGTGGGGGGGGGGGCGCCTGGCTCAGCCCGCCGCTGCAGGGGCCAGAATGAGCGCAGCCCCGGGATTCCCCGGCACAGCCGCTTCTGCCAGGGTATCCCCGGCCCCGCCCCTAGCAGGAGCGGCTGCGCTGGGGAATCCTGGGGCCGCCCTCACCCCGGCCCCTGCAGCGGCGGGCTTAGATAGGTGCCCCCGACCCCACGGCGGGGTTTGGGGGCAGCCCGGGCTGGGGCTGAGCTGCCCCACAGCAGCTCACCCCCCCCACTCCGGGGGCTGCAGATCCCCTTTCTGGGGCTGAGGGTTCCCTGGCAAGGGTGCTGAGGCTCAAATGTTGTTTCGGAACACTTTGTTCCAAAACAACATGTTCAGATGGGATTGTTTCAAAACAATCATTTCGAAACAACGTTGTTTCGACCCCAGATGGGGTTTAAGTTGTTTCGCAACAATGGTGCGGCGTGTGAACATGGCCTTTCTTATTTCAAAACAACCTCTGTTGTTTCGAAATAAGACTGCTTTATGAACACACCCCTTAAGTCAACCTTATTAAGGCGACTTAAGCCAGTGTAGACTTAATTGGCCTCCAGGCTTCCCTCCCTCAGGGCTCCTGGCTGCCAGAAAGAGCCTGCCCTGGTGGCTAAGCACAGGGCAGGACAAAACTCTGACTACCCCACTTCGCAGATCTGGCCAGGCTTGCTGTCTGCAAGCATGGTGCCGGAGCTAGCACTGGCAGCAGGCCCCAGCATGGAACCACCAGGCGATCCTGGCTCTTCTGGCCATATGGGGGGGACAAGGCCCAGCACTCCTGGTTGCAGGGCAGCCATTGCAACTGGGCGGTGTACAGCACGATCACTCAGGCAGGGCCATAACTACGGCGGTGCAACAGGGACTTTGCCCTGCGTGCCAATTTAAAAGGGTGCTATGGGGAAGCAATTGTCCCTGCCGCCTCTGGCCACAGCAGAATGATCCCCCTGCTGGCTCTGGCTGGAACAGGGGGAAGCAATCACCCCCAGCCAGCTCTGACCATGGCAGGCAGAAGCAATCCCTTGCTGCAGCTGGAGCTGGCAGGGGCGGGGGGGGGGGGGGTCGCTTCCCTACTGCAGCCAGAGTTGGCAGAGGGGATTACTTCCCCACCGTGGCCAGAGGCGGCAGAGGCAAGTCTTTCCGCCTGCTGTGGCCAGAGACAGCAGCTGCGGGGGGGGTCTCTTCTCCCCATTGTGGTAAGGTAGGTACCCCCATTGCCAGCTCTAGCCATGGCAAGGAAGGGTCAACTCCCTTCCCGCTGCTGTATAGATGTTGGTCCCCAGATCAGAGCTGGGGGGGGGGTGCCTTTGGGGCGGCTTGCCATGGGTGCCAGAACCCCTAGTTATAGCCCTGAACTCAGGGCCTGGTGCAGAAGGGGCACACCTGGGGCACAGCAGGTCTGGTTGAAAATCAAGTACATCTACCAGAACTATCAAAAGGCCCAGGAGGCTATGCTTCAAATGGGGGACCGCCACCACCAGCTGCAGATACTACCAGCCCACACCCACGACTCCTCTGATCCTGCTCCTCCCTTGAGAAGGACCAGGCGAAGGGCTTGATGGACTAGAATGTGGTGCTGAACAAGGGGGACACCAGCACCAGCTGCAAAGTGCCATGCTGGAACCAGAGGCTGTTTGTCCTGAGCTGTTCCCTGCCCCAATGCCAGACCCAGGGACACAGGAAGAGGCTCCCCCCACCCAGAATAAACCCAGGCAAGGAGACAGCATGCCAGCCCCTTGGTGCACCTGCCAGTGTGTGCTCCCTCCCAGCTATCATGTCTGTGCACGCATGTGGGACAGAGACTGCAGCATGACATGGCCCAAGGACAGGCAGGGTCCCCGGTGGCCCTCCCATGGGGGCAGTGGGTCGGGGGGG
>ML682010.1:3315661-3350839 GCA_007922195.1 Podocnemis expansa
TCCCATGGGGGCAGTGGGTCGGGGGGGCTGTGTGGCAGTGGGGGCCCCGAGCTGAGGGGTGGGGGGTCATGTCTCCCGAGTGGGGGGGGGCCCCGGGGGGGGGGGGGGGCTCTATGGCCAGACAGCATGTGCCTGACTCCATTGGCATGTGCCCTCAGCAGAGACCCCCTGCAGGGGCAGAGCTGCCTGAGGCTCACCACCATGGACGATGCACCCAACCTGTGCAGCAGAGCATGGCAGCATGTACCAAGGGGCCCCTGTCCCAAAGGACAGGGATTGGGAATCAGGGGTATGGTCAAGGGACAGTAGCTGCTGTCAGGCTGCAGAGCGCACTACTTTATGGGAAGCAATCGTTCTTTGTTTCCTTGGCTATGCAGCACTCCTGGGGTTGTGGCCAGCCCTGACGGGGGAGGGCATCACTTGCAGGACAAGCTGTTTGAGGACCTGCTCTTGATCACTGAGCAGTCTGAGGGAGACCTGAGGGTTTGGCATGAGCGGGAGGATGCACACTGGAGGGTTAACCAGGAGCTGCTTCAGCTGCTGGTGTGGCAGACCTGCACCCTTGAGCAGCTGGGTGGGGGCGCATACCCTCAGCCCAGAGCAGGTGCCCCTGCCCTGAAGCCCAACGGCCCTGCTTGCAGGCAGCCCAGGACACGGGGTGGATGGCAGCAGGCCCAGGACCTGCCCACCTGAGGCTGGTAGCACTGCACCCCACCCCACTGCCCCCAACCTTCCCACTCCCCACAACTCCCCAAGCTCTGCAGCTTCCACCCCCTCCCCCAGCTCCCAGCCCCCAATATATAGCAATAAAAAGGCTGTACATCACTATTCAGTGCCTATGGTGTTTTATTGTTGTGGGGGTAGATGGGGGGTGGGGTTGGGGGCAGGGGTGGGGGAGTGGGGATGGTCACAGTTCTAGAAGGCTGACCCTTTGAAACCGCTCATTGAGGAGGTGAGCCCTCAGCACATCCCAGAGCAGCACCACTCGCCACTGGGCCAGCTGAGTTGGTGGCAGGGTGTCATTGGGCTGCTGGAACTCAGCAGACAGCCATTCGGTCTCGGCTTCCCAGATGAGGGGGACCCATCTCCCCCCCCCGCCCTGCAGCTCACACAGTTTGTGCAGGATACTGCACACTCTGACGACCTCTGGGATGAACATCTCACCAAGCTGCAGGTAGGTCAGCATGGCCCTCCAGCGTGCCTTCACTGGCCAAAGGCACACGTGATGACTGTACAGCAGCTGTTGAGCCTCCTCTGTAGAGGTCCCTGCTGGCATCCAGGTTGGCCATGTAGGGCTCCATCAGCCATGGCAGCAGGGGGTAGGCTGTGGCCCAGGCCTCCTGGAATAACCTCCTGAATGTGCAAAAATCAGGGCAAGCTGCAAAAACTATAGGACAAACCCTTAAACCACTGACGGGTGGTATTTAAACCAGTCTCCCAATCAATAACAAAACATGCTTCTTATTCCCCACTCTGGTCATTGCAAAGCATAACAAAATAGAAACAGCCCCCTTTATTGCACAGCAGCTTCTCTGGTCCCCATCTAGCCACTGGGTGTCTTAAAAAAATAGGTTCTCCTGATCCTAAAGACCCAGCCACATGACCCAGACCAATACAGGCATGGATCTTACCCAAAATATCATGCTCCCAGCAAATCCTTTGGTAACCAGAACTAAGGGTTTATTATAAAAAGAAAAGAAACAAAATATGAGAGACGTTAAAGCATCAAAATGAACCACATACATACAAATGATTTAGAGGCCATAGCAATCAAGTCCTTAAAGAAGTTGGAATTTGCAGCTTAGTCCAATTCCTCTGGTATACACCCAGCGCTTGGGTGGGTTGCAGTCCCTTGTTCAGTGGCCTCAGAATAGTTCCAGAGGAGGGTGTTGGTTGCAGATTGAAGACTGAAGATGGGGTTACTGCCTTTTATCACCTCTGGCCTCTCCCATGCTGTCTGGAGTTTTTTGCATTTCAAAAATGGCGTTGAGTCACATGGGCAAGTCTCAGGTGCTTGACTGGCTTCTCCTTGAGCCCAGTATATGTGGGAACTTCCTTAATGGGTCATTAAGAGAAACAAAAGCTTGTAGACATCCAGTCTGGGCATGCCCTGAGACCAAATAATGTAGAAAACAAATAGAACCAACATATTCCTAACTTCTAATGCAGATATGACACCTACATATAAACCATTAAGTCATTCCTAGCAGATTACAACCTTTCCATTCGGACCAAACATGGCATATAGCATATGGATTATTGCAAATATGAAATATCATTATGAAAGTTAATCATAAACACTCCCCTAGACCCAAACACCGTGGAATAGGTGGCATCCCTAGGATGATGATGGACATCTGCACGTTCCTGAGGGTGATGTTGTGCTCAGGGAAGAAGGTGCCAGCCTCCATGTGCCAGTAGAGGTAGGAGTTCTGCAGGACACAGGCATTGTGTGCCTTCCCTGGCCAGCCCACATAGATGTCAGTGAAAATCCCTCAGTGGTCCACAAGGGCTTGCAGGACCACAGAGTGGTAGCCTTTCTGGTTGGTGGAGGCTGCAGCTGAGTGGTCCAGGGCTCAGATGGGAATGTGGGTGCCATCCAAGATGTCCCCACAGTTGGGATCCCGACTCTGGTGAAGCTGTCAAGGCTGTCCTGCAGATTGCCAATGAGGCCAAGAAGGATCCTGTTGAGGGCCCTGCAGCCCTGTATCAGGATAGCCCCCATGGTGGACTTGCTAATCCTGAACTGATGGGCTACAGGGCAGTAGGAGTCCAAGATTGCTAGCTTCAGAAGTCAATGTCCATTCACTTGTCCACAGGCAGGGTGGGTTGGAGCTGGCCTGAGCGTCCATGTGCTGCAGTATGGGGGTGAGCTCAGTGACCAGCTTGAGGAAGGTGCTCTTCCTCGTGGAAATTCTGCAGCCACTGGCTGTCATCCCAGATGGTGAGAATGATCCAGTCACTGCTGGTTTCCTGTGTCCAGAAGTGACAGGGCATGGAGGGCACCATCAGCATGAGTGCAGGAGCTCTCAGGTTCAGTGTGGTAATTGTCCAGCTGCGGCCTGTCCCCATGCTGGTAGTTGCCCTGTAGAGCCTGCTCTGAGAGCTGGAGAAGGCTGGCCAATACATGGCTGGTGTCAAGCACCCCCTCTGGCAGATTGCTGGAGCACGTTGGGTTCCCTGACCTCCTCACACTCCATCTTGTCTGTCACAGGCAGGGTGCTGTGGTCACTTCCTGTTTTATAGGAGTGGTTGGGGTGGGGGGACACTCTTCTGGTGCAGTGTGAGACAGCTACCCACAAGACACTACGCCTAAGTCAACCTAGCAGCTTGCCAGTGTAGATGTGGGCAGTGCACAGGAGTTTTGAATGTGGATGCTCTAAGTCAACTTAACACAGTCAACTTTAAGTCACCTCATAAACTCTATGGTCAGAAGGGACCAATAGGATCATCTAATCTGATGTCCTGCACAATGCAGCCCACAAAAATTCATACACGCCCCCCCCAACCTCTAGCCTATGACTGAGTTATTAAAGTCTTCAAATCATGATTTCATGGGATGTCATGCTCAATGAGGGAAAGTGCTCTCCCTCAGGTAATGTAAGCCAGGCTCCTGTATGGTTTTGAACAGGAAACATTAAATGTGGCCTGCTGGTCCATTGGGAGCCAGGAAAGCAAGTAGAGCAGAGGGGGACTGCAGGCCTCCCACAGTCTGGAGCCCCACCCTCCCCTGCTGTGGGCCCTCTACCTGGGATGCTAGTCCCTCACCATGGCAGCCTGCAGTCATTGGAGGAGGCCCTGAGGCCAGAGCGCCCACTTTGGCCAATATGTCCCCCCCAGGAGTGGGGCCAACTGGCAAGTGGCACAGCTTCTGTTGCAGCACCCACTCTCCAGCCCTGGAAAGCTCCACTGAGGCAGCACTGCACATGACCTGGCACCAGTCCCCAGGTGATGAGACCAGGTGCCAGTCTGGCCTCCCCATCCCTGGTGGCAGACTAGCCAGCCCAGAGGTGGGGTGGGAGCATGGACCTTGGCCTCTGGTCCCATGGCACCACCCACAGAGCAGTGGCACACCTGAGTGGGGCAGCAAAGAGAGCTGAATACGGCACGAACCTTAGGTGATGGTGCCCAGGCCCCCCTTCAGGCTGGAGCCTGAGGTCTCAGCCCCTGGAGTAATCTCACCCTGGTGAAAGACTAGCATAGACCTGAATTACTGAGCACATGGGACGCTGTGATCTGAACTGACTGCAAGTGTTTTGGGTTAATAGCTTCAGCCCTAGGTGTAGAAAATTACAAGTATTAAACTTGAAGGTCATGCAAATACAGGGCAAGAATCCATCAAGACGGGGCAGTCTTCTTGTGTGCCAGAGACAGAAAAAGTAGAAGCAGCAAAGCAGCAGCAAAGAGCAAACATACCCAGTGGCCTAGACAGCCAAGGAGAAAATATTAGTAATGTTGTCACTGAATATACACTAGGTTTAAAAGTATAAAATATGCATATTTATTATTATGTACGGCTAAAATGCAGGTATGTAGTTATGACTACCTGTAACCACCTTTGTATTAACTGGGTTTCTAGAAAGCATATTGGGAAATGTTCTTACAAGTAACCAAAGGGGTGAAGTTGAAATTAAGTGATCTGTTATCTGAAGGGAAATGATTATGCTGCTGTGCACCTCACCCTTTGGACCCAGGAGCATGGATTTTACAAATTCAGAGCACATTAGCACTCAATATCAGCAATGATGGGCCTGCCAAGGACACGGGGCTGTGGACTGTGTAAACATAGTAAATCAATTTCAACCTACAGTATGGTAGAATAAATGCAGCAGCTATATATTTACTTGGAACAGTTTGCAATTAAAAAGTAGCACTGTAATCATCAAAACTATGACTAGGGTGTGGTGCTTTTTTAAACGGAATTAACAAGTTTTTAATTTAAATCCTATAGCTCAATGGAATTGAAAGTAAGGAATGTTTATTTAGTGGCTTACAGCTCAATTCAATGGCAATAAAATCCCTATAGCAGTAGCAAACATTAATACAAGGATAGTTTTTTTTTAAAATAAGTAATAGCTGAACCTCATGAAAAAAACAACTCCTGTGACCCTTCATCTCATTGAACGTGAAAGTTTTATCTCTGGAAGGACTGCGGCATGAGCCCCTACGGCAGTGGTTCCCAAAATTTCCTCTGCTGAGGCATACCTTGCTCCCTTTAATTAATTTGAGGCACACCACAATATAGTTTCCAAATGAACTCATGAATATTCATGAGCTAATGAGCCAATCCAGAGCTCTTTGAGTCATTTTTGTGGCACACCTGTATGCCATGGCACACTGTTTGGAAAACACTGCCCTATGGCTACATCTACACTGAAAACTTAAGTTGACTTAGGCACCGCCGGGGCTGCTTGCTTCCACTGGCAGACAACTGGGAGCACACCTCACCTTGGCGGGGTCATGCTCCCTTTCACACCATGCAGTGCCATTGACTCAGTCGCCATCAGCTCAGGGCAGGATTGGGCTCCAAGCTGCTTGCAGCAAGCAACTCAGGGACAGACCTGGTTCTGCGCTGCTTGCCGCCAGGGGCTGTGAGCTAGATTGGGCTCCCAGCAGCTTGCCAGCAGTGGCTGGGACCAGCTCCCACCTCATCCCCTCCTTCAGCAGGTGGCTCATGGCTGGACTGGGCTCCAAGTTCCCTGCTGCTTGTGTCACAGGGCTCAGGGCCAGATCGAGCTCTGTGCCGCTTGCTGCAGGCAGCATGAGTAGGCTCCAAGCCCCCTGATGCCTGTGGCAGAAGCTTGCTCCAAGCCCCCTGCCAGCCATGGCAGGCACCGTGGAGCTGGATAGGGCTCAGTGCTGCTTGCAGCAGGTGACTGGAAGTGGCTCCGAGCCTCTTGCTGCTTTGGAAGCAGCTGGGGCCTGGATCTGGCTCCCAGCAGCTGGCTGGTGGCAGCAGGAGCTGGATTGGGTCCCTGGGGCTGGATCAGGACTCCAGAACTGGATCACACCCTGGGAAAGGAGGGGGCAGGGCCTGAGCCTGGACCGGGGATATGTCTACTAGTGTAGACATGCCCCTAAGTCAACTTAACAAGGTTGACTTTAAGTCAACCTTGTTAAGTTGACTAAAAATGGCCCCTCAGCATAGACATGGCCTAAGTTAGTAGGGAAGCAATATGAGAAGGAAAAGAGTCCAAGATGCTGGCTGTATTTTAAAGAAAGCTCATTGAGGGTGCAGGAACAAACCATCCAATGTGCAGAAAAAATGGCAGATGACCAACTTGGCTTAACAAAGAAATCTTGAGTGAACTTAAACACAAACAGGAAGCTTACATGAAGTGGAAGACTAGGGAGAAGTACACAGGCATGTAGGAGTGAAGTCAGAAATGCCAAATAATAACTAGAGTTACAACTAGCGGAGGACAAGAAAGGTAACATGAAGGGTTTCTACAGCTTTGTTAGTAACAAATAGAAGGTCAGACAAAGTGTAGACATCTTACGGAATGGGGGAGAAACATCTAGCAGCAAATGATGTTGAAAAAGTGGAAGTACACAATGCTTTTTTTTTTGTGGTGACTTTGTGTTCACAGACAAAGTCAGCTTCCAGACTACTGTAATGGGTAGCACAGAGTGGGGAAGAGGTGAGCAGCATTCAGGACTATTTTAAAAAGCTGGACATGCACAAGTCCATAGAGCCAGATGCAGTGTATCCAAGAGTGATGAAGGAGTTGGCCGATATAATTGCAGAGCTACTGGCCATTATTTTTGAAAATTCATAGTGATTGGGGGAGGTTCTAGATGATTGAAAAAAGGCAAATATAGTGCCTATCTTCAAAAAAAGAGGAGGAGGAGGACATGAGGAATGACAGACCAGTCAGCCTCACCTCAGTCCCTGGAAAAATTAAGGCAAAGGTCATCAAGGAATCAATTTTGAGGCACTTGGAAGAGAGGAAGGTGATCAGGAACAGTCTGCATGGATTCCTCAAGAGCAAGTCATGTCTGACCAACCTGATTGCCTCTATAAGTTGATAACTGACTCTGTGGATGTGGCGAAAGTAGCAGATGCAATATACCTTGACTTTAGCCAAGTTTTTGATAGTCTCCCACAGTATTCTTATCACTAAGTTAAAGAAGTATGGGTTGGATGAATGGACTATAAGATAGACAGAAAGCTGGCTAGATCATCAGGTTCAATGGGCAGCATTCAGTGGCTTGGTGTCTAGTTGGCAGCTGGTAACAAGTGACATGCCCTGGGATCTGTGCTGGGGCCAGTTTTCATCAACATCTTCATTAATGATCTGGAGTATGCGCTGGATTGCACCCTCAGCAAGTCTGCAGCTGAGAGGGGTGGAAGATATGCTGGAGGGGAGGGATAGGATACAGAATGATGTAGACAAATTAGAGGATTGGGCCAAAGGAAATCTGACCAACTTCAACAAGAACAGGGATTTCCCTAACACCCCCCCGCACTCCCCCCCCAGAATTTCCCAACATCCCCCCAGCTGTCAACTAGTAACAGTGTTACACCAAATTAGTGAGCACTCCAATACCCCCACCCCCGAACCTCCCCCTACCTCTCCCCCCGAATTTCAAGTCCTGGGGAGAATACTGAACAAGAACAAGTGCAGACTCCTGCACTTAGGACGAAAGACTCCCATGCACTGCTACAGACTGGAACTGACTGGCTAGATACCAGCAGGTCTGCAGAAAAGGACCTGAAAATTACAGTGGACAAGAAGCTGGATATGAGTAAACAGTGTGCCCCTATTGCCAAGGTAAACAGCATACTGGTCTGAATTAGTAGAACCAGTGCCAGTAGATCGAGGGATGCAATTCTTCCTTATTATGGGCTACCTGACATTGATGAGACCTCATTTGGAATACTGTGTCCCATTTTGGGGCCACTACTACAGAAAGGATAGTGACAAATTGGAAAGAAATGGACAAATTGGAAAGAGTGCTGTGGATGGCAACAAAAAATGATTAGGGGGCTGGAGCACATGACTTATGAGGAGAGCTGAGGAAACTAGGCTTGTTTAGCCACAGAGGAGATGAGTGAAGGGAATTTGACAGCAGCCTTTAACTGCCTGAAAAGGGGTTCCAGGGAGGATGGAACTAGGCTGTTCTCCATGGGAGTAGATGGCAGAACTAGGAGCAATGGTCTCAAGCTGCAATGGGGGAGGTCTAGTTTGGATATTAAGAAAATCTTTTTCACTAGGAGGATGTAGAAGCACTGTATTGGATTATCTAGAGAGGGTATAGTATCTCAAGCCTTAGAGGTTTTAAAGGTACAGCTTGGCAAAATCTTGGCTTGGATAATTTAGCTGGACTTCATCCTACTTTGACCAGGGGATTGGACCAGACGCCCTCCTGAAGTCCCTTCCAACCCTAATCTGACTCTACAAATCCATGGATATCTGCATTATGTCTGTGGAGAGCCACATCTGCAGACAAGATATCGATATCTGTGGACCATTTCTTACAGATGCAGATCAGATGCAGATCCACATATTTGTATCTGTGAAGGGTTCTACTAATCTTCTACAATTTTATGATTCTATTGGGGACTGATCCAAAGCCCACTGAAATCCATGGTGAGATTCCCATTTACTTCAAAGGCCTTTAGATCTAAATCTTGAGTTTCAAGCAATAAAACCAGAGATCTGATTCACTGTTGCCCTTTATTTGTGTAATAATTTGCACTGGTGAGAGCGATTGCACAGCAGAGAAACTAAAAGGCATGCCTTGCTGTTTTGCCATTCTACAAAGGCAAACATTTTGGTGAGTGCACCAAGCTCCATATGACTCCCAGTTAAGTCCAGCTTTTCAGCCATCTGAACAAAACAAACAAACAAACAAAAAACCTGAGGAACCTGTGCTTGAAAATAATGATGTGTAATGGTTATCTTCAAAAATTTTTAAAAGAGAGACTTATGTTGTAGAGTGAAAGGATGAAATACAGAACAGGGTGGAGAAGTAAGAAGCAGTTTACTCAGTTCAGCAACTAGTCTACTCATTCCCCTTTGTCTCTTGAGACCAACAAAGTGATCCCCAAGTATAGTTACTCATGACTATTTATCTCTTATACCATACACATATACATATTCCTACATATTCATGTCCCTGTTTATACATTGTAACTACACCCAGAAACCAGGAAACTAGTGGGCATGTGTTGCATTGGGATCTTTATCAAGTCACCCCTGCTATTCCCCCATTAAGTGTAAGTCTAGCTACTTGCAGTCATCTTCCCTCAACCCTTATTTAGTGGGCTGCTTGCCCAACCCACATACAGTAAGGGACTCAGTTTGGTTTATGGATAGGTAAACGTATATATATCTACTTGTTGCTTAAGCATTGTCCCATGGCCAGTAAGCGAGACACCCTTCATCCTCAGAAAATGGAATTAGTAGGGAGACTTTTACTTACTTGCTAGTTTAAGGAGCTTCATGTGGCCAGCATATGCAAGGTGCTTGCCTCCTCTTGCTAAGCTGGGGGTTTCTACGGAGAACATTTAAGGCCTCCTTTTGCCTGGATCCTGCCTCCTGCTCCCTTTAGGCCTGATGCAGCACGAAGCCCCTTCCTCTTCCTGCACCCACAGTTTATACAGATTATCTCAATGGAAAATGAACTATAACTCGTGTCAGAATTCTGTGAGTAGCTTTAAATGTGGCTAGAAGTTGAGAAGTTATAGGATTGTGTTAGCCTGTCACAAAGTGGGAAGAAGAGTGAAGCTGTTCTGCAACACATGGTCTGTGAACACAAAAAGATGCTGAAGAAAACATAGTAAACGGATTTACTGAGACTTCCATTTTTATCAGAGTTTAGGTTCAGAATTTTCAATTAAAAAGTCAACACTGTGACGATACTGTGACATCCTCTGCCTCTCACTGTCAGCCAGTGTTGTTTGAACCAACAACTACAAGAAATTTATGGGGATGATATTTAAGTAGGTCTGAAAGAAATGGGTGCTTGTGCTTCAGATACCTCACACTTTCATTGGATGTCTTCCCCAGCAAATCTTTTTCAAAATAAGTTTTCTTTCACTCAGGCAGCTTCTTTCTTCACACAAAGACACACACAATGGGTATGTCTACACTGTGTGTTTAAGTCGACTTAAGGGCCCTTAAGTCGACTTAAACAAAGCCCTGTCTGCATTGCAGGGCAATAAAGTCGACTTTAGCATCAGCTAAAGTTGACTTTATAACTCCCACTTCTAAAGTCGACGTAAGGCAATGTGGAGGGGGTGTTGCCTTAAGTTGACTATACTGGCCTCCCAACCACAGAAAACATAGGGATGGAGGGGCTGACTAGAAGGCACAACACAGCTGGGAACATTCCCAGCTGTGTGCAACCCAACCAAACTCCCCATGTTCCCAATTGATCAGGCATTTCCCCCGTTCTGAGCCCAACCGGGCATCACAGCCTGACCTGGCATTTCACTGGTTCTCAGCCCGACCCCAGCATCTCAGCCAGACTCCAGCATCTCCCCACATCGCAGCCTGACCCCAGCATCTCAGCCTGACCTGGCATCTCAGCATGACCCGGCATCTCTCCCAGCAGCTCAGCCCAACCCCAGCATCTGCCTGCATCTAAGTCCGACCTGGCATCTCAGCGCGACCCAGCATCTCAGCCAGATCCAGCATCTGAGTGGGATCCAGCATCTGTCCCCGCAGCTCAGCCCAACCCGGCATCTCCCCACATCTAAGCTCGACCTGGCATCTCAGTGCCACCTAGCATCTCAGCCCGACCTGGCATCTCTCTCTGAATCTCAGCCAAACCCCGGCATCTCCTAGCAGCTCAGCCCAAACCGGCATCGCTCGCCCGACCCCCCCATCTCTCCCCTTTTCAACTGAGACCCGGCATTTCTTCCATTCCCAACTGGACCTCACCCATGTCAAGTCAAGTCAAGTCAAGTCAAGTCATAGGTCCTGTTCTCAGCCCAACCCTGCCTGTCCCCCCATTCTCGGCCAACCCCTCATATCTGCCCCGTTCTCCTGCATCTTCCCCTTCTCTGCCTAAACCCCGCATTGCAGTCCAACCCCCGCATCTCCCCACACTGCAGCCCAACCCCGGCATCTCAGCCTGACCCCAGCATTTCCCCTGTTCTTAGCCCAACCCCGCATGTCTCCCTTGTTCTTATTCCACCGATTCTCAGCCCGACCCTGCCTGTCTCGCTCCTTCTCTGCCCAAACCCATGTGTCTCCCCCCTTGCCTTTCTCAGCCCAATCCTCGGTGTCTCCCCCGTCTCTGCCCAAACCCTTGGGTCTTCCCCTTGCCCTTTTCATCCTGACCCTGCCTGTCTCTCCCCCTCTCTGTCCAACCCTGTGCCTCTCCCATTCTCAGAGGACCCCCCCCCCATTGTTGTAGAAAAATACAGAGTTCAGAGACACTGTTTAGAACTAACAAATTTATTTATTGGATGCACTTTCATGCAAGAAAAATCTCACTTCATCAGACAGTTTGAAGATGGGGGAATTTACAGAATGGTAGGAAATAAATGCTGGGGAGTGTAAGACATAGGAATAGGTCACACTCTAACAAAGCAGTTGTTAAGATTCAAACACCGGGAAACAACACATAGAAAGAAAGAAAGAAAGTTGCTATTTTTTCAGATTAGATTGTGTGAAGGCAGGATTAAATCCTGACTATGGATTTTTTTTCCCCATTATAACAGGTGATTTGACTTCACCTTCCTTGATGTGTTGTTTTTCAGTGTTTGAGTCTTAACAACTGCTGAACCCTGCCCCTGCGCTGGCAGTTGTCCTGCAGCACCTGTTCCAGAGCCAGAGGAGTCTGGGCAACACAGGGACATGTGGGTGCTCTGCTGGCACACCGCTGGGCTATGTCAGGCTCCCTGACCTCCCTGTTGCCAAACACAGCATGGAGGGTGGTGTGGTCACTCACTTTCTGTAGTAAAGGAGTGGCTGGAAGAGAGGGGCACCTCTGCTGTGGTGCACTGTGGGCCAGGTACCCACAATGCGCGACTCCTAGTGTGACCTAGCTGCTGCCAGTGTGGACATGGGCAGTCTCCTGGTATTCTGAGTGTGAACATGCTAAGCCGGCTTAATAAAGTCTACTTTAAGCGGACTTTATTAAGCCAGCTTAACCGAGCCCTATGATGTGGACATAGCCAATGTGTGTGCACACAAAGTTTCTTGTTTTAAAACACAATTAATGGGTGCATTGGAGTTGTGCAAAAATTTCCAACCATAAAATATCAATCAATGAGCTTTCAAACATACCTTATTGGTTGTTTTGTGTTGCTCCTCACACTGGTATTCTTGTTTCAAACTGTAATTATGGAATCAGAGAGTTAGGAGGGCTGAAGTTCATCTAGTTTAACCTCTGCTAGGATGCAGGATTTATTAGCTATGTCTACACCTAAAAGCTTAGTTTGGACTTGTTAATCAGTTTGAACTAACCGTGTTTTTTTAGTTCGAACTAACTTTTTAGTTAGAACTAGCCACATTTTTTCAGGTTGAACTAACTTTTTAGTTCAAACTAAAAATAGCACCACTAGTTTGAACTAAAATTTAGTTTGAACTAAAAAAAAAGTTTGAACTAGCCAAAGCAGCAAGTTCAAACTAAGCGGTTAGTTCAAACTTACTGTTCGAACTAACTAGTTCAAACTAAGCTTTGGCTAGTTCAAACTAAAAAATATAAGGCTAGAGTAGACATGGTTCAAATTAGTCCGGACTTAGGATATGGCCACACACACTCCTTATTTCGAAACAACAGAGGTTGTTTCGAAATAAGAAGTGCTATGGTCACATGACGCATGGCCATTTCGAAACAAGCAAACTGCTTGTTTCGAAATGGCTGTGGTTGTTTCGAAACTGCTTAAACCTCATTGCGTGTCGAAACAGCGTTGTTTCGAAATGGTTGTTTCGAAACAACACCAACGGGACATGCCGTTTCGAAACAACGGTTGTTTCAAAACAATGGTTGTAATGGCCGTGTTATTTCGAAACAACAGTTGTTTCGAAATAACTAGCTGACCTTCCTCCCAGGGTGCACAGCGCCTTGGGGGAAGTCCCTGCCTGGGTGTGCCTGTCAGGCAGCATGCCAGGCAGGGCTGACACAGGCAGCATGGCCCAGCAGCCAGGCCCCTCAGCCGCCAGACGCAGGAGGGCTCCTGTCTGGACCCAGGAGGACGTTCATTGCCTCCTGGGCATCTGGCAGCAGCCAAACATCCTCCAGTGGTTCCAGGCCAGCCACCGGAACCGCAATACCTATAGTGACATCGCGGATGCGATGTCCCAAGGAAGGCACCCCCCGCAGTGCGGAGCAAAATAAAATCACTCCGGCAGGAGTATGCCCGCACCCGGGATGCTCGGGCACTGCAGGGGCCTGGCAGCCAGGCCAAGTGCCCATATTTTGAGGCCCTGGATGGCTTCCTGGGTACACAGCCCAGCAGTGTCCCCGCTGCAGCTGTGGACACCTCCGGGGGGCGTCAGGCCCAGAGGCAGCCGCCTCCGATGTCTCTGTTGGGGGACCTCCAGCTGCACCACCACCAGCAGCGGAGGCCAGCCCCATGACCCTGGAGCTGTTCATGGCCATGGAGGCGGGGAGCAGCACTGAGGAGCAGGGGCCCACCAGTGTCCCAGGCTCTGACTCAGACCCCGGGACATCTCGGCGGACCTCCGGAGCCCCCGTGGTTAAGTATGCCCCCCACCACCACAGAGGCACAGAAGGCTGGGCCTGTCCAGCAGGTCCCGGGATGGGTGGAGGCCAGGGCCGGGCACCGGGGCAGGTAGGGCCCACGGTTCATGGGCGCAGAGGGGCCCCCTGGCCACGGGTCCCACAGACACAGGTGGCACCGGGGTCAAAGGCCCTTGTGTGCCGGGGTGTGGTGACCAGGGACTGGCTGGGAAAGATGCAGCAGCATCTTGGGTGGGGTGGGGAGCAGGCAGGGCACACCACTGGCAAGTGGCCTCGGGAGACCTGCAAGTGCAAGGCGTGGCTGGGTCCAGTTCACCCTCGTGGGCACCACGAGTATGTGTGCCTCCAGGGTACGGTTCCCAGATGTCTGGCAAAAGGAGACCATGGTCTCCTTTTCTCTGCTCTGTTCTTCTTTTTATCCTCCCATTCTCTGTCTTGCAGGCAGTTCAAAATACAGGGGTTTGTCAGGCTTTTTCCCAGAAGGGTTGGAGGATCCTGGACTGCCAAAGAATACTGATTTATATGGGAAACTGTCCCAGGGTGCCTTAAACCCTGATGACTACCTCGGCCAGACAACTGTCTTGCCCAGGGTCCTCCAATGTCCTCTGTCGGGTACCGTCCCGGCCTCCTTCCAAGGCTTTGGGGACCAGGAGCCCTACCCCAGGGCAATGTCCCACGGGATCCTGGGACCCACTGACAGTCAGGGCAGAGGTGTGTGCTGCAGACAGGTGCACACAGACGGGACCAGCAGGCGGCAGGGGCCAATTGTGTTTTTTGCATCCCTGCAGCACGTCACAGAGCCCCTCCCCAAGGGCCGGCACCCACACCTGGACCCCACCGCCCAAGCCCCAGGACACCGTGGCGATGGCAGAGGGCCCCCAGGACCCGCAGCGAGCTCCTGGAGAGCCTGGAGGAGCTCGGCCAGGACATGCATGCTGCCACCCAGGCCTGGAGACGGGAGCAGGCACAGCGGCAGGCGGCTGGACTCCGTGCCCTGGAGCGCCTCGTGGGCGCCGAGGACAGGGCGGCGAGGGTGCTGGAGCTCCTCGTAACAGAGCTGCCAGCTGCCATTGTACAGCAGGCCACAGCCATCCAGCAGCTCGTGGAGGGCCTGGCGCCCCGACACCGCCGGGAGGCATCGCCGCCCCAGCAAGGACAGCGGGCGGAGGGCAGCTGTGGGTGCAGGCAGGGCATGCCATCCCCCCCCCGGAGCCTCCCACAGGCCTTGCCTAACCCCCCCCACCCCTGGACCTCTTCACCCCTGTCCCCTCCCAAGTTGATGCTCCCTCCCCCAGGTCCCCCAAGTCCCCTCCCAAGTTGATGCTCCCTCCCCCGGACTCCCCCCAGATTGCCCCATCCCGTATCGCCCCCATCCCTTCCCTATTGTTAATAAACACCTGGAACGTTATTTGTGGTTGTCTGTGTTTTTACTGGAGTTGGGGGTTGGCAGTGTGGGTGGATGGGTGCGGGCTGGCTGTGGGTGGACGGAGGAGATGGTGTTTTGGTGCAGGGCAGGCCTGGTCCTCAGTCTTCCTCTGCGGCGAAGGAGAGCCAGAGGGCATCGCGGATGGCGAGGGCTCGCGCAGATGGCTGCTCCCAAGTCGGCCGGGATCTTGGCTGTTCATAGTCCCTGGCAAATGCTTGGACTTCAGCCTCCCATGCGAGTGGGATGGGTTCCCCCTGCTGCTCACAAAAGTTGTGTAGCACTGCACATGCCGCGATGACTTGCGGCAGGCTCCACTCAGCAAGGTGGAGGTGCATAAGCAGGCACCGCCACCGGGCCTTGAGGCATCCGAATGCCCGCTCGACCACCTGTCGACAGCAGGCCAGGCGGCGCTTGAACAGCTGCCAGCTGGGGTCAAGTGGCCCAGCGTACGGGCGAATTAGCCAGGGCCGCAGAGGTAGGCCGCATCCGCCACTATGAGGACGGGCACCTCTACACCCCCAAGGTGGATGGTGTGAGGGGAGAAGTGGGTGCCCGCCTCCATGCCCTGGTACAGGGCAGAGTTGCGGAGGACCCTGGAGTCATGGGCCCTGCCTGGCCATCCCATGTAGCAGTCATGGAACAGGCCCCGGTGGTCCACAAGGGCCTGCATAATGACTGAATGATAGCCCTTTCGGTTGCGGTACACTGCAGCCCTGTGCTCTGGGGCGCACGCAGGGATGTGTGTGCTGTCCAAGATGCCAGCACAGTTTGGAAAGCCAAGGGTGGCCATCCCGGGCATGGTGTCCTGCAGGTCCCCACATCTCACCAGGCACCATAGGAGGACGTGACTGATGGCCCTGGTGACCTCGAGTAGGATGGTGCCAGTGGTGGACCTCCCAATGCCAAACAGGTGCGCCACTGCCCTGTGGGACTCCGGGGTGGCCAGCTTCCACAGGGCGATGGCTACTCGTTTGTCCGCTGGGATGGCGGGCTTCATGGGGGTGTCCCTGTGGTGCAGGTGCGGGGCGAGCTCGCCCACCAGGCTGGTGAAGCTGGCCCTGCTCATGCGGAAGTTCTGGCGCAAGAGGTCATCGCCCCAGGTGCGCAGAACGACCCTCTCCCACCAGTCGGCCCTAGTCTCACGCGCCCAGATGCGGCGGGGCACGGGGAGGGGCAGGGGCAGTAGCTCAGCCCTGTGGCTGAGCTGGAGGTATTCCTCAGGTAGAGGCCAGTCCTCCTCGGGGTCTGCAAACAGAGTCTCCCACAAGTGCCGGAGACCCCGCATGCGCGCTGAGGGGGCTGGGTGCTGCACGGCGCTGTCTAGGCAGCCGGGCACTGTCCATGGCTTGCAGCGTGCAGCTAGCATGAGTGGACAGGGAAGTGAGGTCAGGGCCGGCTTTTATGTGATTGGCTAGCAACATGGCCACTGACGTGGCCCAGGGAGACGGCCATGTTGCCACACCTCCCATGCTGCACTGCCCCTGGATTGAAATAGCAAGTCCACACTGTGGAAACGCTATTTCGATTCCCGTTTTTTGCTTATTTTGAGGACACAGTTTTTTTATTTCGAAACAAGTTATTTCGAAATAACATGTTATATCGAAACAAGTTATTTCGGAATAACTTGTTTCAAAACAAGCACTGTGTGTGTGAACATAGCCTTAGTTTGCTTAGTCTGGACTAATTTGTTAGTTTAGACATTGTCATTGTGTTTAAGCCATCTGAGAC
Organism: Podocnemis expansa; assembly: GCA_007922195.1. Lineage (NCBI taxonomy): Eukaryota > Metazoa > Chordata > Testudines > Podocnemididae > Podocnemis > Podocnemis expansa. The sequence goes on from ML682010.1 coordinate 3,332,481, forward strand.
AGATGGCTATCCAGTCTCCGTTAGAAAAATTTCAGTGAAGAAGATTGCACAAGTTCCTGAGACAGTCTGATCCATTTTCCTACTCTTCTTACAATTACAAAGGTTTCCTGAGATTTAATCTAAATCTGCTCTGCTTCATCTTAAACCCATTGCCTCTTGCCCTGTCTTCTTTGGCAAGAGAGACCAATTTTACTCCATCTTTTTTATGGCAGGCTTTCAAGTCACTGAAGGCTGCTGTCGTATCCCTTCTTAATTTTCTCTTTTCCATACTAAACATACCCAGTTCCTGAAGCCTTTGCTCATATGGATTGCACTTCATCTCGTTTATAATCTTGTAGTTTCTCTGCGACCTTTCTATACATTGTGGCCAAAACTGGACACAGCACTCCAGCTGAGCCCTAACCAGTGCCAAGTAGAGCAGAACTATCGCTGCCCATGGCTTAGATGCTATGTCTCTGTCAATGCAACCTAAAATTGCACTTGCTTTTTTTGCAACAGCATCATGTTTTTCAGAAATTACTCACTCGAAGTATAGCTTCTCTAAACTATTTTCCCTGTACATCTTTTTTCTCAGTCAGGATGGACTCTCAGGATGGACTGCCAATACTTGTTACTTCATTTTTCCTCTCGCTTTACCCTAAAACCCTTAGTTATATCTACGCTGCCAAAGATATTGTGAAATAGTTATTTTGAAATAACTATTTCAAATTTATTTTGAAATAGCATTATTTCAAATTTATTAGTTTGAAATAGAAGTCTAGTGAAGACTGTCTGTTTCAAAATAAGGTAGGAATTACCTTTGCTAGACTCTCTATTTCAAAAAAGGGAAAGGCAGGGAAAAGTATAGGGCCATTATTTTGAAAAAAGCCAGCTCCGTGGCTTGGAATGGCTTTTTTCAAAATAACTATTTTGAAAGAATTTCTCTTTCAAAATAAAAGCAGGTTAAGTTATTTTGAAACAACATTTCATTTTTTCGAAATAACAAAGTGCTTATTGTGAAATAACAAAATGCCTGCATGGATAGGTAAAAAGCTTTTTCAAAATAAGCCTCCTTATTTCAAAAAAACTTTTCAGTGTAGACATACCCCTCATGTTTTCTCTTCTCACCTCCCCACCCAGAACTCTGGATGGGTGGTCATTTAATCAAAAAAAAATATCACAATATGTTTCTCTGCAGAGTCCATTAGTACCTCAACTCATCCCTCTCTCAGGACCAGCCTACTGCTGTCACTAGGGCTAGGTCTATACTGGAGGACTCTTTTAAGTCAAATTAACAAGATCAACTTTAAGTCAACTTAAAGTCAACCTTGTTAAGTTGACCTAAGAGTATGTCTACACTGTCTCCAGTGCAGACATACCATACCCCCTGCTGTGCCCCAGGACATGATCTGGATCTGGGGGTTTGATCCAGCCCCAGCCACCACTGGCAAGCAGCTGGGAGCTGAATCTGGCCCCAAGCTACATGCCACAAGCAGCAAGGGGCTCAGAGCCAGCTTCTGCCACCACTGGCAGGGGGCTGGGGGCCCAATCCAGCCCCAAGCCAGAGCAGGCTCCCAACTCCCTGCTGGTCGCAGCAGAAGCCAGATCAGGCCCCTGGAGCCAGATCAGGACCCGATGAGTGCAGGGGATGGGTCCAGTCCCCAACCCTTCTTGCCCTCTAAAGTCAACTTAAGTCGATTGTCAGGGCAGGTGTTATTAAGTTGACTTAAGCACTTGCTTGAGTTGACTTAATTCTAAATTTGGCGAGGGAGTTCCTTAGGTTGATTTAATCCTAAATCTGACCAGGTAGCTCCTTAGGTCAACTTAAGGTAGGTTAAGTTGACCTAAGGCTCCAGTGTAAACATACCCTAGGACACTGGGGTAGCCCTTACCAAAAGGTAAACGTTAATACGCTTTTCCTTTTGTGTCCTATGATATGCATAGCCTGACACTATGCTGCCTTTAACCTCTCACAATTCACCCCATGTGTATGGGTAGAGTAGACGCTATGGTTCGGAGTGCTGCAGCCTGGTAGAGACACAACACAGGTACATTGGGCTCTTATGGAGCTTTCAGTTTTTCTTTTCTAATGCTTTTTCTTTAACCTAAAATAGAATTAATTTTAGACAATGTGCCAGTAGATTAGTTTGCTCTCTGGCTACAAAACCACGTCACTTCTAGCATCAAAGAATGCAGGTCATATGTATGCAAAGGAGAACTTAATCATGCGAAACAGTGACTCTGAAAAAGATTAGGGGGTCATGAAGGATAATCAGTTGAACATGAGCTCCCATTGTGACAATGAGACCAAAAGGGCTAATGCATCCTCAGGTGCCTAAACAGGGCAATCACATGTAAGAGAACAGAGATTATTTCACCTCTGTATTTGTCTCTGGTGTGCTAGCTTCTGGAATGTCATGTCCAGGTCTGGTACCCAGAATTCAAAAAGGATAATTATAAAATTGGAGAAAGCCTCAAGACTGATTAATGTATTAGAAAATGGGACTTAACATGATAGATTCAAGGGGTACATCTACACTGGAGCCTTAGATCGACTTAAGGAAGGTTAAGTCGACCTACAGACTCCTGCAGCCACACTGGGCTTTTATTCAATTGACTTAAGCACCTCCTTAATTTGACTTAATAACACCACCTCTTAAGGTTGACTTAACATTTAAATTGATCTCATTAAGTCAACTTAAGCCAATGTAGATGGGGAAAGCCCTTAAGTTGACATAACTAGCCTCCAGGCTGGCCTTCCAGAGCTCCTGGCCACGAGGGACAGCTACCCACAATGCACCTCTCCTCCATTTACCTATCACCTGCCAGTATGGATGCAGGCAGACAACAGGAGTTTTCAGTGTGGACTCTCTAGGTCAACTTAACAAGGTTGACTTTAAGTTAACTTAAAGTCAACCTTGTTAGGTCAACTTAACAGAGCATCCAGCGCAGACATATCCAAGGACTCCATCTATTTATCTTAACAAGAAGGAAGTTAAGGGGTGACTTGACTACTGTCTACAAGTACCTACATGGGGAACAAATATTTAATAATGGGCTCTTCAGTCTAGCAGGGAAAAGCACAACACTTTCTAGTAGCTGGAAACTGAGACTACATATATTTGGATTAGAAGCCATGTATAACTTTTTACCAGTGAGAGTATTTAACAAGGGGAACAATTTACCAATTTTCAAGCTGGATTTTCCATCACCGAACATTTTTAAATCAAAATTTGATGCTTCTGCAAATGATTTGTTTGAGGAATTATATGGAAGAAATATTATGCCCAGTGTTAGATAAGAGGTTAGATTAGATTATCACAGTGGTCTCTCTTGTCCTTGGATCTATGGCTCCATTGCAGCTAAACGTTTGTGTACAACCAAAGAGACAAAGGGACAGAATGTTGAAAGTATTTTGGCATTTAAATATTGCAGTTAGGTGCCTAATGGGATTTTAATTCTTTCAGTGGGGGATAGATACCTAGGCACTTTTGAAAATCCCACTTGGTGCCAACATTCATCTTTGGGTGCCAAAATACTTTTAAAAATCTGACCAAACGTAACCTGTGGATACAACTTGCAACAGCATCTTAGTGATGCTGAACCATCAATTCTATTGACAGTCACAGATTACTTCACTGAAGTCAAGGCAAGGCATTCCGATGAGCAGAAAGAACAGCAAATGTAGAAGGCACCCAGCATGACTTAATAGAGAACTCTGTGGTGAGCTGAAACATAAAAAGGAAGCTTACAAGAAGTGGAAGTTTGCACAAATGACTAGGGAGGCATACAAAGATATTGCTCAGGACTGTAGGGATAAAATCAGAAAGGTCAAAGGACAACTGGAGTTGCAGGTCACAAGGGATGTGAAGGATAACAGGAAGGGGTTCTACAAGTCTGTCAAAAACAAGAAGAGGATCAGGGATGGTGTAGGCCCCTTACTGAATGGGGCAGGTATCTTGTGGCAGGTGATGCAGAAAAGGCTGAAGTACTCAGTGCTTTTTTTACTTCAGTCTTCACAGGCAGGGTCAGCTCCCAGGTGGCTACACTAGATACAGCAGATGGGAGAGAAGAAGAGAGGCCCTTGGTGATGGAAGGGCAGGTTAGGGACTATTTAAAGAAGTTGAATGTGCACAAGTCTATGGGGGCCACATGAAATGCATCCAAGGGTGCTGCAGTTGTTGGCTGATGAGATTGCAGAACCACTGGCCACTATCTTTGAAAACTCATGGCGAATGGGGAAGGTGCCGGAGGACTGGAAAAAAGCAAATATGGTACCTATTTTCAAGAAAGGGAAAAAGGAAAATCTGGGGAATTACAGGCCTGCCAGCCTCCCCTCAATCCCTGGAAAAATCATGGAGCAGGTTCTTAAAGAATCCACCCTGAAACATTTAGAGGAAAGTAGAGTGATCAGAAAAAGTCAACATTGATTCACCAAAGGTAAATTGTGCCTGACCAATCTCATTGCCTTCTATGATGAGATAACTAGATTTGTGCATGTGGGAAGAGCCACTGATGTGACATACCTCAACTTTGCCAAGGCTTTTGATATGGTGTCCCCCAGCATTCTCATCAGCAAGTTAAGAAAGCATGGGTTGGATGCATGGACCGTAAGGTAGATAGAAAACTGGACAGACCAATGGTTTCAGTGAGTGGGAATCAAAGGCTCAATGCCTAGTTGACAAACAGTAATGAGTGGTGTGCCCCAAGGGTCGTTCCTAGGGCCGGTTCTGTTCAACATTTTCATTAATGATCTGGATGATGGGATAGATTGCATGCTCAGTAAGTTTGACACCAAGCTAGGGGGAACGGTAGACATGCTGGAGGGGAGGGACAGGATTCAGGGAGACCTAGACAAATGGGAGCAGTTGGCCAAAAGAAATCATATGAGGTTTAACAAGGACAAGTGCAAATGCCTGCACTTGGGACAGAAAAACCCCATGCACTGCTACAGGCTGGGGAGTGATCGGCTAGGTACCAGCACTGAAGAAAAGGACCTGGGGGTTATGGTGGATAGGAAGCTGTATATGAGTCAGCAGTGTGCCCTTGTTGCCAAGAAGGCCAATGGCATACTGGGCTGCATCAGTAGAAGTATTGCCAGCAGATTGAGAGATGTGATTATTCCCCTCTATTCGGCACTAATAATGCCGCATCTGGAATGCTGTGTGCAGTTTTGGGCTCCCCACTACAAAAAGGATGTGGACAAATTAGAAAGAATCCTGCAGAAGGAAACAAAAATGATCAAGGGGCTGGAGCACAAGACTTACAAAGAAAGACTGAAGGAACTAGGCTTATTTAGCCTGCAGAAGATAAGACTGAGGGGGATTTGATAGCAACCTTCAACTACTTGAAGGGATGCTCCAAGGAGGAGGGAGCCCGGCTGTTCTCAGTAGGAAGAGAGGACAGCACAAGGAGCAATGGCTTCATGTTACATCTGGGGAGGTCCAGGTTGGATATTAGGAAAACCTTTCTTACTAGGAGGCTGGTGAAGAATTGGAATGGGTTACCTAGGGAGGTGGTGGAAGCTCCATCTTTGGAGATATTTAAGGCTCAGTTAGACAAAATCCTGGCTGAGATGGTTTAGTGGGCATGGTCCAGCTTTTTCACAGGGGGTTGGACTAGATGAGCTCATGAGGTCCCTTCCAACCATATGATTCTATGATTCTATACATCACAGAGAAGGGGCTAGAGTTGGGGAGCCAAATAATTAGACCTCTAGTTGCCAGAGACTCCACCACACCCCTTGTTAAAATTGCCTCATGGTTAATTATCCACCCTGTTAAAAAAGTGCATATTTTATTTCCAGTTTGAACTCTGCTAACTTCTGTTCCAGCCATTGGATTTCATCATGCCTTTGTTTGCTAGACTAAAGAGACCTTTAATATCTGATGTTTTCTCCCTGGATAGATTCTTATAGACAAAGTCAACTCTTAAGTTTCTCTTAAATGAATAAAATACATTGAATTCTCAGTATATTATACAATTAACTGCAAATGCAAAATTGCACCCATATAATGACAGGCCCTCTTTATAAAGTCATGGCCATTATATTGGCAATGTTGACAGCTATAATAAATTCCAGGATCAATTGATGAGGAAGGACAGCCACACGCTCAAACTGATTGAGCCTTCTGAGATTTGCTGCTAGGGAGGCCTTGTTAGAAACACTGATTGTGCCTCTGTGTATTCTCTCTATGGTACTGTTAAAAGTTTTATGTACTACACTCAGACTTGTGCTTGCAAGAGTGTGTATTGCCCTCTAGGGCACCCAGGCTACATTCACACACAGGGGGTTATTTCGATACAAGTTGTTTCAATACAAGTTGTATCGAAATAAGGTGTTATTTTGAAATAAGTTAATTCGAATTAACAGTTTGTTTATTTGAATTAAGGAAAAAAGCTCAAAGCGAAATAGCATGTTTGGACAACAGTTATTTCAAAATGAGTCACCGTTGTTTCGAAACAACATGTTCGGACGGCATTGTTTCAAAACAATAGTTTCGAAACAACGTTGTTTCACCCCCACGTGGGGTTTAAGTTGTTTCGAAACAACACCGTTGTTTCAAAACAAAAGAACCCGTTGTTTCGAAACAACGGTGCATCGTGTGAACATGGCCTTTCTTATTTCGAAACAACCTCTGTTGTTTTGAAATAAGACTTCTGTGTGAACACACCCCCAGTGAATAGTGAGTGATTCCCCAGGCGGCTTGAGCCAGTTGGTGTTGTAACACTGTTAGAAGTCCTTTGATGTAAAACCCAGCCCTTTGCTGCTACCATCTTGGCAGAAGGGTTACTTAGGAATAAACATTACTAACAGCAAAACAGAAAGTGGAGGTACAATTGCATAGGGTCACCTATTAATGAGCGTGACTCAGAGATTTAGAAAAGGATTATATTGATTGTACGTGTGTGGCCATCCCTCCTTGTCTGTCTTGGTGGATGGCCATGCCCCCTCACTGCCGCCTCTGTGTGGGCAAGATTTAGACAGAGATTTAGCCATTTGTAAGGACCCAGCCCCAGGCAGCACAAGGCCACTAAGCAGTTAATGGGCCCAGTCCTTGGATAGAGCAAGGCAAATAAGCAGCCTAGGGTTCATGGCAGGCAAGTGTAAGCACCAATGCAACCCCAGGCTCACAGCAAGAGCCAGAGCACAGCAAAGTGTTCCCAGGCAAAGGTGAGGTGGCCACAGCAGGGGTGGCTAAGGGAGCACGGGATGCAGGTCCTCTTGACTCAACCACATACAGCCCAGGGCTCTAATGGTGGTGGTGGGGTTCCACCATTGAGCCAGCAGGACTCCAGCCAATATGCTATGAGTGGTGCTCAGGCATGAGCACAGCTGGACTGTGGTCGGCCACCCCTGAACTACTTCCCTCATTCTCTTTACAGTGCACATGCCTCCTTGGGATTCATCACTAGTGGTGGACCCTGCAGCTCATTGGTGTCTCGGTTATCAACTCACTTAGGCGAGTCCTCGGTGAAACTGGAGTCCTTGCCAGGTTCCTACTCCAGCAGCAGAAGGAGACATCCTTCTCCTCCAGCAGCTCTCCACCAGCTAAGGGCCCACCTTTGTACTTCCTGTTCCTTTTCCTGTCCCACCCCTCTGCTTCCAGCATGGCAGGCAAGGCTTTCCTAGCTCTACCCACAGGTGTGGCGGCCCATCCTGATCAGTCTTGGAGGGAGGCCACATCCCTGCATCACACTGATAAACATAAAAATTAATATTATTTTATTAAAAGCATCACCACTAGAGATCATCAATTGTTCTACTGGATAGAGTTATCTATTCCTGCTAGAGAGAGAGTCAATGAGCATCAGCTTTGAGATGTGTCTACAGTTCTGCTCATAGGAATTTCTTCTTGTGGTCTTTGGTTTCTCTCACTATATGACATGATTCTCTCAGTTTTTTTTTAGTTTGGTTTTGCTCCCAGTTTTAAGGTATCTAGGAAGCTATTCAGCATATAACATTTCAACGAGGTTATTTTTCCCCCCTTTTCATCATTCTTGTTTTTGTTTTTGTTTTTGTTTTGTTTTACTGATACAAAGAGGGGAAAGTCAAAGAGGCATGCCTTCCTGGGTCTTTGCTAGCAAAATAGATGATCTAATCTTGTCTGGAGTTGAATGCTAATTCTGGAAGTGCCATCCGCATCTTTGTCTTTTCCTCAGTAAAAGATACTTTGTAAGTAACTTCTTTTCCCAAGCCACAGTAACTAAGGATGCAAATACTCACAGGCTTCAAATATTCTAAATAGTACAACATTACAGCATAGATAAAAAGCACCTTCTACCCAAAACAGTTAACTACACATATTCACTGAACAAGTAAATAGTGCCCAGTAGCCATCATGTTTTTGTGCAAGTTTTATTTCTGGTTTATAGGTATACTTTCAGTTAAATACTCATGTAAAATATGCAAGTAGATGTACAGCTCTAGGTTTTATTGCAAACAGCTCAGAACACAGACTCTCAATAGAGTATTGCTATGCATAGGCCAAGATTTCCCACAGAAACTTGTGATTTTTGGTTCTCAACTTGCAACACTTTAAAGGAGTCTGATTTTCAGAAGGTGCCCACCTTTAGTAATCAGCTGCATGCCAATCTGTGAAGTCAGGGCACCAGACATTCAGCGACCTGATTACTACTCATATTTGAAAAAACTAGCTAGGTGTCTACTTGAGTATTACAGGCTGAAAAGCAGTTTTACACACAGGTAGGAGGTGGGTATGGGATACAGAATTGTCAGTGTGAGGGCAGCATGTCCAACAGCAGACATGGCACAGGGCAGGTCTTGCTTAAGATCATGGTCACCTGTCTTAGTTTCTTGCACGTTACAAACAGTTCATTGGCAGAGTTGGGCCTTCGTACAGCTGGCTCATAAGTTATGAGGCATTTACAAGAACTCCAGTTGCTATTCCCCAGTCTGCTTCATTACCCTTTATGAAATGGCTACATTATTATTATAATAAAGTAAGCTAAATGACTGAATTCTCCAGGCACCTCATCAGAGCTTTCATTAGCAATAATGTAGCAGCAGGTGGAGGAAAACAGTGGCCGCTCTCGTCGCATTAAGCCATTCTAAAAGCGGTGCCAGTTTCATTATAAGTGCTGACTGATCGTTCTCTCCCCAACCCCACTTCTTCCCTATCACCTCCTCTGTCTCCATACCTTGCACACCCCTCCTGGTCTGCCACCACTGATAGCAGAGAGGTTGGCTGAATGAGGATGCTGCCTTCATGGTGCTTGTCTAAGGCCAAGTCTACACTGACAGCATCAAATTTGCCACCATCAGTTTGCTCTTTCCAGTTCAATTGCGCAGTTGGTGAAGACCCACTCAACTGAGCAGGAACTCACATCTGTAAGTCCACCCCCTCAAGATGAAATGGGAGCAAAACCAAAAGTAAGCTGGAATGCTGTACCAGGGCCCCCCATGTTTAGGGGGCAGCATGCACCAGACCACAGTGTTCTGGTGTGTTCCCCCAGGGCTGGATCAAGGAGCTGCAGATGGGAGTGAACCCAGCCACCCCCTCCCCTTTTCCCAGTTCCTGCAGTGGCCCCACCCCTACCTGCCAGGCCCTGATGGCATGCACAGCTGCAGCAATTCGCACACGCATGCCCTGTCTTGCCAGCTGGCTGGTGCCACAGCTCCCTTCCCTGCCCCAGCCCAGCCTAGCTCCTTGGCCACCTCAATGGTGGCTGTGAGTCCCCTTGCACCTCTTCCCTGCCCCACTGGATAAGCGGCCCAGGAGGGTTGGGGACAGTCAGGCAGCCAGCAGGAAAAGGGTGTGGGGGAGTGGGATGGGAAGAAGGGGTCAGGATGATGGGCTGGGTTGGACATGGGGAAAGAGGAGTCTGATCGGGGGTAGACATTTCAGGGCCAGTAGCTGGGGTGGGGGTAGACATTTGGATGGGTTGTAGCTGGGGTGGGGGGCAGGTGTTTGGGGGTTAGTAGCTGGGGGGGCAGTAGCTGGGATGGGTAAAGGGGGCCCAGACCTGCATGAAGGGGGCCTGGAAATTTAGGGGGGTTCCAGGGCCCCCAGATTATACTTTAACCACTGAAGATGAGTAGTGCTAAGTTGAAAGTAGGGCATTTCTCTTCAAGTCAGCACAGTGGAGACACACAGCTAAGAGTTTTACAAAGTAAAAGGGAGATACACGAGCTTTGTACACTAATTTGTGTATCTTCCTTTGATTGCCATCCATGTGTAGACTGGACCTACCTTCTCTTGGAACTGTGTGCCTCTTAGACAGCACTGAACAAAGCATGTATGGCTCTGTGCAAAGCTGTGGAAAGAAACACTGCAAGCTTTGCTTCAGCCCATGTTAGAGGCTATACAATCCTTTCATCTTGACTTGAAAGTTTGAGTTTGTTTGATTTAAAGCTTCAAGAGCCATATGAAGCGCAAACTGTACCTCTTCCCTCCTAAACAAGCACCAGCTCCCTTTTACTTGCTTTTATGTGGCCCTTCCCCACAGCCTTCTGGCTCACCAGGTTCTTTAATTCAAATTCCTAGGTCATCTCCCTCAGCAATAGCAGTTACTCCACCTCTACGGGTGTCCTAGAAATTCCAAGACTTTTTACCTTAGCATGCAGATCTCACTAGAATCTTGAATTTTGGAGAATGGGCACTGCTTCCCACTAGCAAAGATACAAAATGGGAAGATTCTGTGTGGGTGAGGGGACCTGTTCGCCCTCTCCCTGAGACAACAACAAATAGAAGGTCCTAATTCTTGCTGGGAATCAAACTGTCAAAAGTCCAAGGATCCTATGTGCATGATGCCTAGAAGATGAAAGCATGTCCTTAACAAGGCATAGTGCATATTATTCAAATAATTGGTCCCTCCTTGATGTACTTTATTCAAAGACTATACCGTTTTGTGGGATTTGGGAAGGGGGTGCATCTGAAGTGAAGGAAGATGATTCAATAGAATTAGTCTATTTTTCCATTGCCTGGATATCCTTCCCCCATATTTATAGAATATAAAACTTTTAATCCCCTTCCACTATCTTTCTCTCCTCTCCCTCCCTTTTCTTCTTTCTCTGTTTTTCTCACCTTTGTTCTCTGTCAATACCACTTAGGAGCCTCCCCCTGCTGTCACTCAAGGCTGGTCTATACTGCAGGGGGATTTTGGCAGCACTCAAAGGGAGATACGCAAGTTACTTAAAATAACTTCCATATCTCCCTTCAACTGCCTAACGCCTGCTCACTGCAGGGTCCCCACAGTGCTGATTTCATGGGAAATGCCTTCCCATTGAATCAGTGCTATGCTACCTACTAGGTAGTTCTTGGCAAATCGACCTCCAGCTAACTCTCAATTCGGTTGAGTGAGTCTTTACAGATGCTTAAACAAACTCACACAATCAATGCTATGATGTTAGAGCTGCCACCAGTGGTGTAACCTAGCCCTTTGTTACCTTCCTATTCCTTTCCTGCTCTCTCTTCCTCCTTTTTCCCCTTTACTCTTCCCTCCCATCTCCATATCACCCCATGTCCCCTCCTCCTAAATGTCCCCATTTCCCAGGGTCACTCTTCCTTACATCAAGCTAGAGGGGTTAGAAGTAGGAGTTCTGGGGTTCAGTAGCTGTAACTATAGCACCCAAATGCATAGCATCAAGTCAAATAGACAGTCATTAAATATTTCAAGACATACCATGTCAAAGCGAGACTAAACACAGATTATGAATTAACAGAAATGTGAGTACACATAGCAGAGATGAGGGTAAAACAATTAAAGCTGGTGTATGTTGTGTCCTTGCTTGCTACACGATGTTACAATTATGAGGAAGCTGCACTGGCACAGCTGGGTACAAAATAACCCCGCTTCTTAGCTATGTACAAATATATAAGACTTAACTATCTGTGTGCACTGCTGCATCACCTGTGGTCTGATGACTTCTGCCAGATGAGACAGGAAAGCCCAATCACTACAGGGCACCAGAACTATGTAAAGGGATCTATCACCCAACTGCTATACAGTACAGGAATTACAAAGATGCGTCCTGAGTAAAATTAAACTATCATCATGAACCTCACATTTGTGAGGGACCAGCTAAGACAAAGACTATGACCCATTCAGCCCCTGCAAACTGGACTTCCCTGGCTTGGTAGGAGGATGGACACTGAAATGGGAAGTAACTGGACAGTTCAGGGAAGCAGCAGCTGGGAGCAAAGCAGGAGCTGCAGAGCAGCTGAATTCAGAGAGGAATCCCGAGGAACTGCTCATGATGCCTCACGTGGAAGAGGCAGTGACTGTTGGATATCACAGCTTGGTGCAAGTCTCTGTGGGACTCATGGTGGAACAGCAGTAGATGGGGAGGAAGCCAGCACAGAGAGACCACTGAATGAGCCTGGCCTGGAGTCCTAACCTGATAAGTCTCATAAAGTATTAAGAATATAGTTCAGGTGTGGCCAAACTTATGGAACTCAAGAGCCACACAAGTGGATTATTAAACCTTCAAGAGCCACACTGAGGCATATAGCCATATACTATTACCTACTCCAAAATTACTAAGTTTAAAATTCACTGCACGCTTTAACTTTATCATAAAAAGAGGGCAAACATTGATTCTACTGATGTCCGATTCTAATAATTACTTAAGGTTACCATGAAAATTAGTCCTATACAGTAAAAACTTAGCTGCTGTTCACTGTAGAAGACTGTAGGCTAGTGGCAAGTTTTTTAAAATTCCGATCATGCTGCGCTTCTCCCTGCCATCCCCGATCATGCCACACTTCTCCGCACCATCCTGATCCCCTCCTGAACTCCTAGGCTGGGGCTGCTTTCCTAAATTGATTTGTTGATGTTCTTCCGGGAGCCACACTTTTTCATTCAAAAGCCATATGTGGCTCCCGAGCCACAGTTTGGCCATGCCTGATATAGTTGATGAGTGCTGAGTACCCCAAACTCATAAGCTACCAGCAACATGTTTGGTTCTGAGGTTGGAGACTCATAGGCAGGAGACCAAAAACCGTGTGAAGGTCCATCTACCCAGCTTCTTGCTTCTAAAACAATTAACCATGAAGTACAGAAGAACCTCCAAGTAGAACCTCAAAAATGGAGGTTGTTCATACCTCTGAAATGTTCATAACTCTGAACAAAATGTTATGGTTGTTCTTTCAAAAGTTTATAACTGAACATTGACCTAATACAGTTTGAAATACTATTTTGCAGAAGAAAAATGCTACTTTCCTTTTCTTTTTTAAGCAGGTTATGTTTAGCACGGTACTGTACTATATTTACTTTTTATAAAAAAATATTTTTGTTTGTTTGTTTGTCTGCTGCTGCATGATTCTGTTCCAAATGTGGTACATGATTGACTGGTCAGTTTGTAAGTCTGGTGTTTGTAACACTGAGGGTATGTCCACACATATCTTTTAAATCGAAATAACACTGGTTATTTTGATTTAAGAAAGATTAGGTCCACATGATGTTTTCTCGTTTTGAAATGACGAGCTCCATCATTTCAGAACAAGAGATGTTATTTCAAAATAGCTTATACCTACTTTAATTCGAATTGTCTGTTATTTCAAAATGGTTATTTAGAAATAATGCCATTCTGATATGTTATTTTGAAATAACCGTTATTTCGAAATAGCACTTTTGCCCTTCTCCTTCCCAGGATGCCTTCCTTTTTGTGTATATTAGGTGGGGGCATGGCCCAGTGAGGGGACCATGTTGCCACACCTCCCATGGTGCCCCTCTCCTTATTCAAAATAGCAAGTCCTGTGTCTGGACTTGCTATTTCGATTTGAGGTTTTTGCTTATTTCGATTTAAGTTAATTCGAATTAAGGATTTTATATTGAATTAACTTATTTTGATTTAACTTAAATCGAACTAAGCATGTACATGTGGACATAGCCTGAGGTTCTACTGTGACTAGACAAGAACTAGGCACACAGAAATTAGAAAGAAGAAATGCTATCAGAGTGACAAACAGTGACTTATAAAGCAAGCAGGGATGTTAGTGGTCACACAGCAATCATTTGACAAGTTGCCAAAATACAGCTCCACTCCTGCCCCTCCCCCCACCGCCAATGGGCAGTAATACAGCAGGAATAAAAGACACAGTTTTTAAAAACCAAGAAGAATCCTGGCCTCTGTTTCCTGAGGATATCCAGGATGCTACTGACAGTGCTCCTGGGCTGACAGAAGTAATACCCACTCACCTGTCACTGATCACAAAAAACACTACAAGCAATAAAGCAAGACTCCCTGGGGCAGAATTACTAAGTGGCCTGACCCACCCCACCAGCAGGAACTGTCCGGAGAGCAAGATTTGGCCATGTAACTGGAAAGCCCTGGAGATTCAGAGATATGGCATTACCCGTTGCCAGATGTCCAATAAGATGCAGAATAATCCTTTAATTTGTCTGGGGCACAGCAGTTTATCCTGACTGCTTGCCTAAATGTTGCTACTTGTGTTTTATTAGTCTTTTGATTATGGTTGATTTGTTTTGATCTTTTTGTAAGGGCACATGTACAAGTTGCCACTGGACTCAATGGTTGTTAGGAGGTGCCATGTGGCAGGTGCATTTGCTTTTGAATCCCTCAGTTATGTCATGTGATGGGGCAAGAAAATCCAACTCAGTCTCTTACAGCACTCCAGTGTTCCCTGGCCTTATGACAGAGACCTTCCTTCACTTGGACTCTATGGTTAGATGCCCCCTGGTGCCCAGTAGCCTGTGCAGCCTGTGACTTGTCAGTCATGAACCGTATAGTATGCACCACATGGAAATTACAAAGTGTTCCGATTTCATGCTGGATATTTCATCTGTTCTTTCTTTTTTGTTTTGCTCCAAGACTGAAATGTTATGTAAAAAGTCCGTTCCTCGTATGGACAATCTGTTCTGGGGAAAAGTAATAACCATCCGTTCCCAGAGCAGTCAATGCTACTTAGACTCACTCAGCAGGATAAGTGATGCTGTTGTTCAAGTCCACAGCAGAAAGCATATTTTTTGGTGAGGCATTTGCTTCCTCCATTATTTCCTCCTCATATAGAAGGGAAGGTCTGTGTGGAAAGAAATCTTGCTGGGTGAGCCTGGTCACTCTTCAAAGAACAAAGTCAGCAAGAGATGGCTGTATTTCTTGCCCCTGTGATATAGCACATTGTTCTCACAGCTATTCACGGGGGATAGTGGAAAAGATTGCGATGTTGTTTAGCATGTGGACAGATGGCAAGCCTAGAAGACATTTTGGATGTAGGAATTGCAACAAAAAAATGTTCAATAAAGAAGGACATCTCTTGAATTTTCTTCCACTAGAGCAAGTTTTATATCCTCATGAGACAAGAAAGTTTTTCTCCTGAAAGCCTGAATGCTTCAAAGAATTTAGTTACCAAGAGTAATAGTTCTGGGGCTCAATTTGACTACTGACTGCTGTGGATTTCCAAGCCACAGTAGTAATGGGAGCCCACCAATCCTGATTCCACAGCAGACCCACAGCCTGTACACACAGAAAACTTCAGATTGCACCCGTACATGCAGAAAACTTCAGACTGCACTTCTTTTGCACTTGCCTTTCCTTTCAAAGCCATCTGTACATGTATAATTTTTGCTCTGGGGAAGAGCCACTGGTTAGGTGGAGAATAAAGGCAGGTCTATGGGTATGTCCACACGTCTCTCTTATTTCAAAATAACACTTGTTATTTCGAAATAAAAGAGATTACGTCCACACGATGTATTCTTATTTCAAAATGACGGGCTCTGTCATTTTGAAATAAGAGCCATCATTTTGAAATAGCTTAAACCTACTTTAAATCGAAACGGCTGTTATTTCAAAATGGTTATTCTGAAATAACACCGCTCGGATGTGTTATTTCAAAATAACCATTATTTCAAAATAACACTTTTGCCCATCTCCTTCCCAGGGTGCCTTCCTTTTAGCCTATATTGGGTGGGGGCATGGCCCAGGGAGGGGGCCATGTTGCCACACCTCCCATGATGCTCCTCTCCTAAAGCGAAATAGCAAGTCCTGTGTTTGGACTTGCTATTTTGCTTTGAGCTTTTCCCTTAATTTGAATTAACTTATTTTGAAATAAGGACTTTATCTGGGATAGGTAATAGATATCTGACATCACAAATGATTAGAGGTCTGGAACACTTGACATACGAGGGAAGATTGAAAGAGCTGGGTTAGTTTAGTCTAAGAAAGGAGACTGAAAAGGGACATGATAACCATTTTCAAGTGTCTAAGAGATTGTCACAAGGAGGAGGGAGAAAAACTGTTTTTCTTTAACAGCCAATGATAGGACAAGAAGCAACAGGCTTACATTATAGCAAGGGAGGTTTAAGTTGGACATTAGGAAAAAAATGCCTAAATGTCAGGGTGATTAACCACTGGAATAAATTGATGAAGCAGGTTGTAGAAACTCCATCATTGGAAGTGTTTAAGAGCAGACTAGACAAACACCTGTCGGGGTAGTTCAAGAGTGCAGGGGACTGGACTTGATGACTTCTCATGGTTCCTTTCAATTTCTGTGATTCTGTGTTTCTATGATTCTATAGTTCTCCTAATGTTTTGTAATCTGTCTTTGTTTGGGATGTTGCTTTACAGCAGGGATCGCAAACTCAAATCACCATGAGGACCACATGAGGACTATTTGAGGGCCACATGAGTTCTATTACATTAGCCTGAGGGCTGCACCACTGAAACCTTTTCATACAATGATATTCCAAATATCACAGCAATAGTGTTGTTGCAGGCCACAGGAAATAGCTTTAGGGGCCGCATGCGGCCCATGGGCCATGTGTTTGAGACTCCTGCTTTACAGAGTTTCTACACTGATACTGGCCAGCCAATTTGTTCATAATAATGACAGCACCTCCTTTGTCAGCCTCTTTGATGAGAATGTCAGAGTTGCTTCTGAGACTGTAAATGGTATTGCGTTCTGCATGGCTAAGGTTATGGTTTAAGGGATGTTCTTCATCCATGATTTCAGCCTTTGCGTGGTGACAGATGCAATCTGTGTAGGTGTCTAGTCTGTTCTTCCAACCATCAGGAGGTGTCTGTAGCCTGAGATTTTTGCCATCTCTTTAGTATCACAGAAAAAAACAAAACAAAACAAAAAAAAAACCCCTTGATTGAATAAGGACACATATGGGCAGAAAATAGTGTAAGGCAATCTAGCAGAAGTTTTATGGCAAAGCTGGAAAACAACATAATATGTAATAACTAGGGGTGAAGAATTCATAAATTATCATTTATCAATGTTTAAAACAAGTTGGTATTCAAAGGGCATTCAGCAAGTGAAAATGGAGAGATCATAGGTTTAGCAGATTCCATAGGTATATCTCTATCAGCAGATTCAACAGATACATCTTTTGGAAAAGGCGGTCAAGATGGAGGAAGATTGTGAACTTTTGAACTCACTCAGTCCCCCTCCCATCAAGGATTCTAAGGTGTCCACCCCCTGTCAAAGGACCCATCAAAAGTATTGATTTTTGGTCAGGTGACAGGTGAAATCACCCTTTTTCCAATTGGATGGAGATGAAATCACGCCTTTGGGACTGGTCAAGAAGAGAATGGGAGTGACAGAAGAGCGAATAAAAGGTGCTGCACAGAGCAGCATATCGGAGATCTCCCTTACTGGGTTCCACTGGCCTCTGGCTATGTTCCCGCTGCACTAAGGAGTCTCACTCACACTCACCCCTAGAGAGAGTGACAACGTCTCTAGTGGGAGCCTGGGAGCTGGGTCTTTGGACTCAGTCTCTGAAAGGCATGGGGTTGGGTCTCTGAGCGGTGACTCAGGATTCAATCCTTGAGCTGGGTTTTTGGACTCAGTCTCAGAAGGGCTTCCAATAAAACTCACAAGTGAACAGCTAACTGAGTCCTGTGTATAGCTTGTGGGCAACGAATTGATACTTTGTAGCTCCGGTCTCCGAGCAACTGCACCTGCAAGCTTTGAGCTGTGCCTAAGTTCCAGTTTCCATGGCAACCAGACCAGACCTGAGCTGAGAGACTAAGAGAGAAAGTTCCAGGCTGCAGCTGCCAGCGTCCAGAGAAGCAACACCCCACCCTCTCCCAGGGAGAAAGAGACTCTGCCTTCCTTCAATTTTTGGGGGTAAGAAAAGGGTCCCAAGGAGGGGAGGAACACTAGGGGTATGTCTACACAGGGTTCTTATTTCGAAACAACAGAGGTTGTTTCGAAATAAGAAGTGGCATGGCCACACGACGCACGGCCATTTCGAAAGAAGCAAACCGCTTGTATCGAAATGGCCGTGCTGCTTTCGAAACAACCTAAACCTCGCTGGCTGTCGAAACAGGGTTGTTTCGAAACCAGAGGTTTCGAAACAGCCCTGTTCGGACATGTTGTTTCGGAACAAAGCGTTCCGAAACAACATGTCACCTTCCTCCCAGGGTGCTAAGCACCCTGGGAGGAAGGGCA